>MU950012.1:0-31306 GCA_036418165.1 Cooperia oncophora
GAAAGCGTTTCCTTCTCCGATTCGTCTGGGTCGCAGATTGTGTAAACTGCCTTACTTCAGAGTCGCGGCATGCGCACCAGCAGTGTTTTCTTGGCTGTTGATTAGCCCGACATTGACACAGAGGGGGTTGGCGCACGTCGGGTGTATTGGGTACTGATGCGTCGCCGTGCTGCTCTGGAGTAAGGAGCCGTTACTCGGGAGTAAAGTACCACACCCGTCGCGCGACGTATGCAATGGGCAGCGCTGCGAAGATAAGTCACTGCGGCCACGGGACTCAGTTTTTTTTTGTACCGCACAACGAGGTGGAACCCCCTTCCCCCACTCCCGAGTGACCCCTAGCCATGTTGTCAAATCTTAAACTACATCGCCCCGATGTGAGAGATTATCAGTGGTGTTATTCTCAGCTTTGACATGCGCAGCGCATATTGCCTTTTGAGTTCATTCATTTCATGCGGAAGTTATCGAAATCGTAATCATTTATTTTTTAGCGAAGAAATCGCCTTTCTTCTGCCAGACATCCGTTGTGAACTTCTGCGAATCCTACCTGGGGCTTGACAACCGCCGTGGCATGACTTTGGAGGATGCCTTGAGAAACAAAAGATCTGCTGCGGAAATCGTGAGGCAGTTGAAAGGTAAAGCAGCGCTCATATTTTGCGTCCTTCGCATGCAATGGATGAGCAGTTAAGATTATCTACGTCTAATTTTTGACGGCTCCGGGTAATTGTGACGGGTGGCATTTGATCAAAACTGTTGATTAGACCCAGCTGCAAGTGGACATCGGTTGGTCAGAGAGGTCAATGCTCCGGAGTGATGCTGACTCCGTTAGCTAGCGCAGACGTCAAACTGGACGTAGTCCCCACGAACGAACCTTCGAATGAAGTTCTCGTGATTTTAGGTGGTAGTAATTGAATAGACCCGAATTATTTGTCCTGAGAGGTAGTCTCTGCTGTGCATATGGACGCTACAGCCGTTTGGCTCGAAAATACTTGAAGCGCCACAGGACGCCTGTGGTGGGGATAGAGGTTTCCCACGTCGAAAGATGCATTAGCAACCAGAAAGTCGAACCACTGTAGTAGATAATTTTCCAGCGGATAGCCCAATCGTTCTGAATGTGGTGAGCGATCCACGACTGAGAGTCAATTTCAAACCACATCTAGTCCATATTTGGAAAACAGTGGTAATAAGATGTAAACGGCGCCGTATTTTTCATTAGAAAAGTTCTTTACTGTTCCACTTGTGAAATCTATATGTTTTTGTGAGGTTCGTTTCGAGTGCTTGTCGAAAAAAAGTGATTTTTTAGACATCGCCGTCCGCACAACGCATACCGAAGTCCCCCGGGTTCTTTATATCAGTGGACTTTCGAAGGACAGCGCCATGGAGTTCGTTACACTTTTTTTTTCTCATTTATAGCACGTACGTGGGCTGAGCTAACAAAAGACGACATCACAAATCTCATAGATTGTGAATGAATAACGGTGGTAAAAACACCGAAACAGGAATTACTTTAAAGGTAAACAGTTGCAAAGAAAGCGAGCAACAATTAGCCGTCAGATGAGAAAAACTGAAGTTCGAAAAGTATCCCAATTCGTAAAGTGTAAGGGGCATTTCACAGAGTAGCACCCGACAATGTGCACGAATTGTCGAAAGAACATCAACAGTTCCCCTTTCTTTTGTGCGTAGTTTTAGGTTCCAGTTGGTTCTCAAGCGCATGTTATTGAATACGCATCATTCTTGCAAATAAAAACAATCAAGAAGCATAGGCTCTATAGGCAAAAGGCATACAAAAGAGTGGAGGAATAACTCGCGCGCATTGAATAATACGCCCTATTGCAGATGTGCCACCACTAGAACAGAGTGGTATTTGCATGAAACAACCTTTTAACGGAAGTGTTGAGTTCGCGGCAAGTTTGTTAATTTTAGAAATACGCGTGCTGAACTACATCAGCAAATGTTTCAACTGCCTTTATTGCGAATACATATGTGGTCAGATTTCTTACAGTGGAGCGCTCACCGGACGGTGGGGCGTTCCCTACGACCACGCCGGCGAGCGTCCCGCTGATTGCGTGACGATGGAAAGCCGAGAAATTCCAGGAAATCATCATCATTGCCCCTGCGTCTCTTACACTGACTCATGCGCTCCTAACCACCCCCGCCGTCGCCCTTCTTCTGCAGCTCTTCCATCTGACTCCCGCCGATCGATGGTTGCTGACGCTACCATCAGCTGATTTCTGCCATAATTTTTGTTGTTTTTCTGCAATATTCAGCTTGTAAAAGCTGAAATTGTTCTAGTTTCGGTTTCAATTTTAGAGGTGAGTATGTATGTTTACTGGAATAGGATAAGATAAATTCTGTATGAATTCAGCATGAAACTCTCTTAAAGAACTTGTTTCTTCTTTCTTTTCGCAATTTTTTTTACTTTTCGTGAATGTCTTCGTTTAACTTCGATGCTACTTACTAAGTTAAACGAAGACACTATGAAACTGGTTATGGTTATGGTACTTGGTTATGGTTACTAAATTCATGCAAAATGGAATCTAGCTTCCTCGAAACATACTCGCCCTTGCTTATTGAAGCTGAACGAAAAACAATTTTAGCTTTTCGAAGCTGAAAACGGTAGCAATCAGGTTAAATGGCGTATCAGCCATTATCGATCGCGGCGGCGTCGGACCGCTTGCCAGCGTGGACGAAGGACCGCCCCGCCGTCCGAAGAGAACTCGACTGTAGATGTCATTGGACAAACATATTAGGTTGGCGCGGAATTTTGTCCTATTTTTTGAAATTCAAGAAGATTTTGCGCTCAACCATATTTTAGGATTCCTTAGTTGCTCAAGTAGACCAACCCGCACTATCAGGGACAGGGCACTCCATTGTGTTGTGATCATTTCCTGAAAAGTACGACCCCCCCTCCTCCCTAATTCCATCCTCAACTACGACCCCCTCCCCATGCTACCTTCCACTTTCCTAGATACTCCCAACCTCCTACCACTTGGCCCATTTTTTCCCGAAAAATCTGGGTTTTTTTACAAAATTTTGCTGTCGAGGCGGAGGGGGGGGGGGAGGTCGTAGTACCTACGTACGTCCCGAGCACGCCCAGCACTCTGCCGCTGGTGGAGCATAGAGACAATACGTGCGAGGAAGGGGCGGTGGTAGGAGTTACGATGACCGCCCACAAGGGCACCATATCTATAAATAAACCAAAGGACTCCCGACGAGACGATCAATAAACAGGTGAAAGTGCATTTTCAAGACCTTCTAAAGGAACACGATGTGTTGCTGCTTAGGGACAGCCCTATCCTAGAATTACACCTTCTCAAGCAACCTCGCTCTGCCTGAAAGCCCTATGCATGGCGCATTGCAGAGGTGATGCCAATTAGAGCCCAATGAATTATTACCTGATATACTTGACAAAAACATGCGTTTTAGAAGCATACCAAAGTGTTCAAGTCAACTGGAGGTTTCATAGCCTCGAAGGGGTTGATTTTTCGTGTCGTGGGGGAGTGATCACGATATGATCACAAGGGGGTTTTCCGAATAGCAGGCCTAGGGAGAAAATCAAAGTTTCGCTGGAAAAGGTAGAAAAAGCATCATGCCTTCCGGCACAGTTCTTTTTTTTGCGAAAGGCCTTGTATGAAGCTTGCCATGGATGTCCAAAGCGCGGCTACTTGTGGTTGGCCCCCATGATCACAAGAGGATCACAACGGAGAAAAATTCCTAGAAAAGAAATGTTTTTGAAATCGCTCAAACTCAGGTGACAAGAGCCAACCTAGATCCACTCATTCGTACTTTCCACTCTCCAAAAGCTCTACTTTCAACAATGTTATGGGTATGATAATATCGAGCTATCCCTGAGCCTCATGATTCATATGATCTTCTTCGGAAAATTGATAATGAGAACTCGTTCACAAAACACCTTTATTGGTGAGCTTTCGCTGTCTTAACAGCTTCGTCAGACCTTAAATGAAATCAAGTATACATGGTATTACAATTCCTAACAACTAAGTTGCTCGAAATACAAACCAGGTTGACCTGCCCGTCAACGGCAATTTGGTTAGAGTCTGTAATACAATTCCTAATACAATGTCAAGAGTGCAACTGTAAACAATCAAACTACAACGGAATGACCAGCTTACCCCAGCGCAACTGCCAATGCAACTAAACGTCGCTAGAAATGTGACGCGCGTGACATTTGTCAGTACTTCTTTATCACTACCGCTATCCTATTAGCCTCATTGCTTCCATGAGCTCCTCCTGTTGTTTATCTCGGGAGATAGCCGCTTGATAGCGAGCGCTTCAAGCAATTTTCTTTCCAATGGGGCTTCCTTCGTGCGGTGTATGACAGTTACTTTCAGAGTGGGTGGTGCTTCTTGCTGGTGCTGCAGAACACGATGTCGCGAGAATCCGCTCTTAGGGTAAGTAGACGGATTGCGTAACGCTCGCACGTGTTCATCCATTCTTTTATGTAGCGGTCGCATGGTTTCGCCTACGTACTTCTGACCGCATCCCTCGCATGTGCTAGTGATGCGGTCAGAAGTGGTAATACCAGTGGTATCCCTCCAGCAGCGAAGAAAGGCCATGGATGGCCTTCTCTCGCTTGCTGGAGGGATACCATTGGTATTACCCTACGTCAACGAACGAATCGCGAAGAAAGTGAACCACGCCATTAAGTCGTCTCGTCTTCCAATCAAGTTAGTATTCCGACCACCTGCGAATCTAAGAAGCTTACTGACATCATCTCGGATTTATGAAGACAAATGTGGCCGAACAAACTGCACGTACTGCACAGAAACTAAAATCTGTCAGTTACGTGGAACAGTTTACCTGGTCACATGCGAGGGATGCGGTCAGAAGTACGTAGGCGAAACCATGCGACCGCTACATAAAAGAATGGATGAACACGTGCGAGCGTTACGCAATCCGTCTACTTACCCTAAGAGCGGATTCTCGCGACATCGTGTTCTGCAGCACCAGCAAGAAGCACCACCCACTCTGAAAGTAACTGTCATACACCGCACGAAGGAAGCCCCATTGGAAAGAAAATTGCTTGAAGCGCTCGCTATCAAGCGGCTATCTCCCGAGATAAACAACAGGGAGGAGCTCATGGAAGCAATGAGGCTAATAGGATAGCGGTAGTGATAAAGAAGTACTGACAAATGTCACGCGCGTCACATTTCTAGCGACGTTTAGTTGCATTGGCAGTTGCGCTGGGGTAAGCTGGTCATTCGTTGTAGTTTGATTGTTTACAGTTGCACTCTTGACATTGTATTAGGAATTGTATTACAGACTCTAACCAAATTGCCGTTGACGGGCAGGTCAACCTGGTTTGTATTTCGAGCAACTTAGTTGTTAGGAATTGTAATACCATGTATACTTGATTTCATTTAAGGTCTGACGAAGCTGTTAAGACAGCGAAAGCTCACCAATAAAGGTGTTTTGTGAACGAGTTCTCATTATCAATTTTCCGAAGAAAAAAGTTATGGGTGTTCAAAAGTGGGGTACTTTTCGAGTGTTTGGCTTAAAATTAGCTCCAGGTTGTAAAATAGCAGCAATGCGCTTGTATTAACGTGGGAATTGCACTCCTCGCGTGCGGCTGACCGCGAACAACTAGCATGCATTGCCTACGATTATGAACTTGATTTTACTGCATCCTTCGGTTGCTCCATGCTTCATCTCTTGTCTGGGCGCCCTTGTTCATGCATCTTCGCTTTTGTTTGCAGCACCCGGTGGATCTCTGGTTTTAGTCGTAGTCGTCCCACTCGTAAGTTTAAAGTATTTCTATGGCTTTGGAGCCGGAATCGCGCCGAACTGAAGGAATTACGTGATTGTTGACTTGTGTTTCCTTAACTTTTTTCCCTTTTGCATTATTTACATGCTGCATTAGTTTGCATTTCCAGCCTTCATCTTCATCACCTTCTATTCGGACTCTGAAGCACGAGCAACACCACAAATGTTATTCGCATCAGGAAATTGCGTTTTGCTTGTATTAAACTAACGTGGGACGCTTAGGCCGTTTGTATCATGTTCCGTGGGAATGCGCGGCTTCTGAGGGATATTGCAGAAGCAGCACAGTTCCAGTTGCTCTTATTCTGGCTCTCGTCACCATCTTGTTCTATTTTGCAGCACTCACAATGTTATCTGGTTGGATCATAAGACAAATGCCTGGTTACGTGGGGTGACGAAAGTTAAAGGCAGCGTCCGCGATCAACCAAAGTGAAAAAACCCTCCAATGAAAACGAACGCGGAGTACGCAACCACAGCGGAAATCCCACTCTTGCGGCTCGAAATCGATTGGTTGACGAGGGCGGAGTCAACAAGGCTGAGCTGACGCCTCCTTTCCTGTTAATCCCGCCCCGACTGGTTAACAGTTATCAGTGCTTGCTGGCATTGATAAACGCTAAGTTTCTGGAGTTCCGAGGCCGCGACGTGTATTGGAGAACTCACCAAAGGTCTGCGAAACTCGTCCACATGCCTTAAATTTCGTAGGGTCTTATTTCACGCTCTTCCACACCTTTTTCCTACTTTTTTTGATTAGTGCTTCATTGGCCACCTGTTCTAACAAATTTGACCCCTGAGACCTGCCAAAGTCCATCGCGGGCGCTGTCTTTAAGGATGTGGTGGAGAAAGCCTTAGAAAGGAAGTGGAGTTACGCCTGGGAAATGGCTCGTTCAAGTAGAAACAAGTGGTCAAAACTGCTCACGGAATGGCACCCATATTTGCGAAGACGGATTGGACGACCGAAATCCCGATGGAGAGATGAGTTTAAGAAAGTGCTGATTACGTGCAATTGGCAAAATGCGGCAAGATGCATGACGAAGAAGGAATGGATTGATCTAATGAGGTGCCACATATTGTAAAATATTGACATGGCAAATAAGTAAAAATGTTATCAGCATCAGGAAATTGCGTTTTAGATTCCGGCATTTTTTCCAGGTGTAGGTTTAGGCGACAGTTGTTTGAACTGTTGTTAAGCCGCTCACTGCATGAGGCACTCTTTTCTGGGGTTCCTTCCAAACTTCTATTAGCTTTTACCCCCCCCCTTCCATCGGGGGCAAATACGACCCCCGCCCCCCGTTGTGATGATCACAACGATGGCGTGCCCTGATCAGGGAGTGTTGCACATCTGCGGCTTAACAGCAATTGACGCTCTGCGGGCGGAGAACGGAAGAGACAATCGTAATTTGCCTCGCCGTCGCGAGCGGCGCATAGTGCTGCGGTGTGCGGCAGTTTCCCCATGCGCACCAGTTTGTCGGCTGAAGTAGCAAAACTCTAAACGAAGGCGGGACAGTGAAGACCTTCCTCGTTAATATTCAGGTTCAGATGGTCAGGCAGGCCAGCATGTCTCTCACGTTCTCGGCGTCGCTTGTCACGCCCAGCGCGGCATATTACGGTCGCCTTGTCGCATACGCGCAGATTCCCCTTCGATGCAGGTCTCGATTGATCTGCGTGAAAGCAACCTGTGATCCACCTCTTCTCCCAGCTTCTCCTCCGATGCGGGGAGAATGCCACTGTTTATCGCAGGAATACTGGATTATGGGCAAAATTGGGGCACCAAGCGGGGCTCAAACCCGCATTTCCCGCTGACCGGGCGCATGCGCTAACCGTAACGTTCCCCGTTCCCCTGTTACCCCTTGAGCTCACAAGAGAGAATGGTAGCTCGAAGTGCCCATTATGCGTCTTCGAACACTGATTTCAAATTGCTTTCCATATCTGCTAAACGAATCTCTGAGCTACACAGGTTTTTGTGCGGAGCACAATTGAGTTTGGTATGCAAATCAGTCGTAAGTCTCTGAAGTCTCTAAACGGTGTAGCTCGGTAGCCTAGGATAGTATGCCGGACTCATGTATGCAAGGTCAAAAGTTTGAATCCTTGATGGACATGCTTTTTTTTGATTTTTTTCAGCAGTGCTGTGGAAGTTTCTAACACAGTCTAACATGACCAGGGAACCTTGCCATGCCAAGAATAGGGCGTTTCTTGGAAAACTGAACCACCCTGAAGGACTCGCTTATGAACACTTCGAATGATTTACTTTGCTCATGTGAAAGTATTACACACATTATGAGCAAGGAGCTAATGCTGGAATGGGTGCAGTCTTCTCAATTTACGCCTGACGCTCATCTCGTAGATTCGTGGACATTTCAAAGACCACGAAGCAGTCCGTTCTGCTATGGCCTCCCGGAAAGAAATCAAAATAATGAACATTTCGGTGCAACATCGCAAATACAGCCGTTAGATGTTTATTTCTCCCGACCTTTTAGACGATATAAGCGGTTTAATTACTGTATTATAACTCACCAGTGGGATCACCCGGCTGCCGCCGGGTGCTCCTCCTTCTTTCACGGCCCGGCTTCGCCGGGCCGGCCTGCGCCTGTCCGTTACAGTGCATTTTCCAGCAATATGTAGAAAAATAATTGAAAATAGCTCGAGCAATGGGTTAAAGTTGAATCAGGCGAGAGGATCGTGCAACATACAGCGCTTTGTTACTTCCGAAATTCTAATGACATCAAAAGAAAGAACTACACCGAGATACTTGACAGTGAATCGTTAAAAAGTGGTAAGAAATGTGACGAAATTTGATTTTCATCAAATTTAATCAATTGGTATGATTACTACCACACGTCGTCCTTCCACAAAAACTTTGGAATTTGGTACTTCGAAAGCTCTAACACCTTGAACAACGATGACCGCAAGGCCTCTTATCAGTCCCTATCAGTTGTTATGGCTTTTTGTCACCCACCGTTCCTGACCCCATTTCACCCCTATATCACCTGCTGGAACCAACGCTGACTCTGCGACCCACGGTATGGAAACAGTGGCCTTATCTTTCTGACGCCCCTTATCCAATCTTATCAGATGCTGGCAGTTTTTGTCACCAACCTAGTGTTCCTTTCCTAAACCCTACATCGTATCTTGGAACCAACCTCCTACTGTTGCTGTGACTCGCGATGGACTCAGTGACCATACCCTTCTAACATCCCTCGAATCTTATCAGCAGCTGACAGTTCTTGTCATCCACCAATAATGTTCCTGTCCCATACCCTACATCATACGTTGGAATCAACACCCATTACGAATATGGCGAGAGTACCCTTCTGAGGCCTCTTATCAGATATTATCAACTGATATCACTTCCTATCACCCACCAATAGTGTTCCCGTCACACCCTCTACGTCACTTCTTGGAACCAATATCTCGCTGCTACTGGGACCGGCGCTATGAATTTCGTGTCAAAGAGACAGACGCACACGCACGGACATAGCCGATTATATATGGTAGAATTGTAACCGTTGTCCCAATGTAGCGCTGAAATCTATCCTTTTGTCCATTCTTTTCTCGGAGTTAGTACCAAAAATCTCCATAACCCTCACACGAAAATTCAGCAACCTGTTAGAGCAGCCTTTGAAGCATCCTACCGCTTGATGCGTTCTCCACTACTGTAGGTTTCTTTTTCTGGAATGCACTCCCGCATTCGGGCAGTTTAACGCTTCGAATGGTCCTCTCTCAGGTTGTTGATGAAAGATAGTCATAGTGATAAAGCCAGTTGCTGCTGTTCATGGCAACTGAGTAAACAACCGTCATGCATCTGAACTCCAGTTGCTTTAGCGGCCGTACATGATGTCGATAGCGGTAAGATAGGAGTGAGTTGTGTACGAACTACTGAGAGCCTGATACCTGAATCATATCAATCGCATTATGGCAGTAAGCGGTGTTGCGGATCATGATGACGCTTTCAACCCTTATCAGTTGCTGTCACTTAGTGTCACTCGTCAGTGGGTTTCCGCCCCCCTCCCCTATACCACTTCTTTGAACCAAGGTCCCACAGACCCTGCAACCCCCCCCCTCGCTACTAGGAGTTGGTGCACCCTCCGCATTAAAGCGCCCTTATATCGAATCTTATCAGATGTTTGTCAGCTTCTGTTCAACACACCAATTCATGTCACTTCCTTACCCTATTGGCACCATCTCGAAATCAAGGTCCCACGTTCACTGCAAACTGCGCTACGAATTTGGTGACACCCGCGTCTAAAGTCCCTCATCTGATCTTATCAGATGTTATTAGCTTCTGTCAGCCACCACCTACCTGTATATACATTAACTTCTTGGGATCATCATTCGCAGCTGCTGGCAACTTGCGCTCGATTTCGGACGTCACCCTCCACCTTTCTACAGGCCTCTCATCGCATTCTTATTCAGGTCGTATCAGCTTCTGCCACACCACACAAATATGTTCCGCGTCCTGCGCTTGTTATATCATTCTTGAAATCACGCGTCCCGCAGCTGCCTGCCAACTTGCTTGATTCGGCACCCTTCCACCCTCTAACCTCCTTATCGTATCTTATCAACTGATATCACTTCCTGTCACCCACCAATAGTGTTACCCGTCACACCGCCTACATCACTTCTTGAAATCAATGTCTCATCATTATTGAGACCGGCACTATGAATTTCGGGCTATTCAACTGTTACTACCCCAGTTTTCCGAAAACGGGCTGGATGTTGATCGACTTTTTTCTGCGGGAGCTGATTTGGCTGAAAGTTGGGTTCTAGGGGTAATACCGGACTCTGAATTGACGAATATCACATCCGTTCCTCCCGAAAATGCCTGGCGCCCGCGCCACAGGCGCCGGCGCCAAAGTACCCTGGATCACCAAATCCGCTGAAAACTTGTACCCAGGGGTAGTTCGACCTCCTGAACACGAATATCACATCCGCTCGGCCTGAAACTGCTCGAAGATCGCGCCACGGGCACACGTGACGCCAAAATGCCCCAATACTGCTGGCCGCCCTGATGGCGCTGCGCTTGCAGTTTCAGACAGGATGGAATGATTAATATTCGTGTTCAGGAGGACGAGTTACCCCTATAACCCGAATTTCAGCCAAATCCGCTTTAGTAGAAAAAGGCCGATCAAGATCCGCCCTGTTTTGGCAAAACTGGGTTAGTAATAGTTGAATAGTGCCGAATTTCGTGACAGACAGACGGACGGACGGACACACACACACACACACACACACACACACACACACACACACACACACACACACACACACACACACACACACACACACACACACACACACACACACACACACACACACACACACACACGGACATAGCGGATTATATATAGTAGGATATTTTGGATTATTCTGCGGGTACACGAGGGATTCTGTTCTGCGACTACTACGGGTATATACCATTTTCACTTTAAATTCACCCCTTTTCAAACCAAATTCACCCTTTTTCAAACCAAATTCACCCGTTTTCAAACCAAATTCACCCGTTTTCAAACCAAATTCACCCTTTTTCAAACCAAATTCACCCACCTTCCAAATCGAATTCGCCCACCTTCCAAATCAAATTCACCCACCTTCCAAATCGAATTCGCCCACCTTCCAAATCAAATTCACCACACTTATTAGGCTGCGCAAGTCATCTACCAAATCACGCCGGACACTACTGCGGGCCCCGCCCCCTCGGCCACGCCCACTTGCTTTTTGCGGAATTTTGATATTTTTTCAATTATTGCATTTTTGGACTGCTGCGTGAAGCCCCGCCCAGTATGAGAGGCTCCGCCCACTTTGGAGAAGCTCCGCCCACTTTTCAAAAATGGTGCAAGTCGGCAGTATAGGTCTTGGCTTTCATGCTAGGGTCTCGTTCGTCACTCGGAACAAACTTTGCCTGATTTTCTTGTTCCGAGTGACGAACGAGACCCTAGCATGAAAGCCAAGACCTTATACTGCCGATTGCACCATTTTTGAAAAGTGGGCGGGGCTTCTCCAAAGTGGGCGGAGCCTCTCATAGTGGGCGGGGCTTCACGCAGCAGTCCAAAAATGCAAAAATTTTGAAAAAATATCAAAATTCCGCAAAAAGCAAGTGGGCGTGGCCGAGGGGGCGGGGCCCGCAGTAGTGTCTGGCGTGATTTGGTAGATGACTTGCGCAGCCTAATAAGTGTGGTGAATTCGATTTGGAAGGTGGGTGAATTCGATTTGGAAGGTGGGTGAATTTGGTTTGAAAAGGGGTGAATTTGGTTTGAAAAGGGTGAATTTGGTTTGAAAAAGGGTGAATTTGGTTTGAAAAAGGGTGAATTTGGTTTGAAAAAGGGTGAATTTAAAGTGAAAATGGTATATATTTCCAGTTTTCTGCCACCAGGTACAGAACATTTCTTTCTTGTTACTGGCACGCAGCAGGGTACCTTGAGGAACACCCAGGTGAGTTTGAAACGCCTATTCAGTATGCATTCGCTCCAGATGTCATGGAACCATGTAATACAGCAGACCGCAAGGAAATTTTTTATCCGGTGTTCCCATTGCGAGAAACTTTTGCTTCCAACACTTTGTTCTGGATTATCACATTTGTTCTTGGAATCACAAAACTTGTTTGTACCCACTATATGAGCAAGTGAATCATCAAAGTGTTCATAAGCGAGTCCTTCAGAATGGTTCAATTTCCCGAGGAACGCCCTATTCTTGGCATGACAAGGTTCCCTGGTCATGCTAGACTGTGTTAGAAACTTCGAGAGAGCACTGCCGAAAAAATGCAAAAAAGTGCATACATGAGTCCGGCGTACTATCCACAAGGGTACACCGTTTAGAGACTCACGACTGATTTGCATGCCAAACTCAATTGTGCTCCGCACAAAAACCTGAGTAACTCTGCTCAGAGAATCGTTTAGCAGATATGGAAAGCATTTGAAATCAGTGTCCGAAGACGCATCAGTGGGTATACATCTCGTTTCAAATGGCCACTTCGACCACCATCCTTTCCTTGTCAGTGGCTTCTTGTGCCATTGCCATCTCGCGCTCCGAAAGTTGTCACGAGAATGCTGACTTGATGCTGAATAGAATCAAAAGTCAGACTCCGGGAGGGAATCGATGCATCTTCCGCTGACGGGTGAGTGGATGGATGCGTTTCGACGCTCCTCCATCAACGATCCAATTGTGTTGGTGCAACAGTTCGTCGGGGGAACGCTGCTGTAGCCCTAATTTTCTGTTTCGCAGGCTGTACATATTCCACTAACAAGGGAGGTCTTTCAGGTCGTGGCGCGCTTTTTGGAAATGGTTTGTTGCTTGTTGTAGGGGTCCATACAAGGATCACAAAATGGGTTTCATTTTTGCTATGCGTTTCTGGGAGGTCAAAAACTGAGTGAAAAGAATTTGACAAGAATGGGCGATTTTAACTATCTTAATGGGATCTGTTCTGATTGTAACTTCGAGCATGCACTGTTTATGAGGTACTCGTTAACTGCGCTCCGAAAATAGTTTTATAGGTTGGAAAGAAAGTCCTGTCAGTGTTTTTTAGATAGCCTACAGTTTTTGATCTTCGAAGCTCGAACATGACGTAACATGCTAAGGTTGTAGAACATTCTCGAAGCTTTTCCACAAGAGGTATATCAAGGCTCCTGCTCTTCCCTGTGTTTATTTATGATGTCAGTTTCACTGGAGCAGCTTCGAGTGATCATCTTCTATGAGTGGCGCCGCGGCACTGGAGCGACGGCAGCGGCCCTGTGCATTGGGGGAGGACACCACCACCGTCAGGACTGTCCACCGTTGGTTCGCTCGCTTCGCGAAAGGAGAGACGATCTTCGAAGACAAACCTCGTCTGGGACGCCCTCGCGGCGTAGAGGTTCCACCGTTCTCGAAACTGTCAGAGAGGATCCAGAGGCTACCACGCGCAGTATTGCGACAAGGCTAGGGTGTAGCCATACAACAGCTCTAAACCGCCTTCAGGCTCTTGGCTACAGAAAAGTCCTCGCGCGATGACCTCATGCTGTAACAGATGGAGCGCGTATGGCCAGGGTGAGCATCTGTCGATCCCTCCTTCTACACCGTAACCGGAAGGAGTTTCTGGAAGATATGGTGACTGGAGATGAAAGCTGGGTCCTCTATGATTCCAACCTACGTCGTGCCATGTGGCTCCCTCGAGGAGAAGACCCGCCTACGCAACCCAGATCGAACCTGCACTCCAAGAAGGTCCTCCTCTGCTGCTTCTGGGATTCGAAGGGCATGCTGCACCACGAGCTGCTTCCGCAAGGGCATACGGTTACCGCTACCGTTTACGCCGCCCAACTCCAGAAACTCGCGCAAGCTCTTCGAGAAAAGCGGCCGAGACGAGCTTTTAGTGCACCTCCTCCATGATAACGCCACATGTGGCTAAAGAGACCCACCCGCGCCAAATTGAGGAGCTAGGCTGGGAGACCGTTCCCCATCCACCATATTCTCCAGACCTAGCCCTCCGACTACTACTTGTTCCGCTCCCTCAAGGCTTTCCTAGGTAAGAAAACCTTCAGCGAATTTGATGGCATCAATCGAGAAGTTGCCTACTTCTTCGACTCGCAGCCTCCTCAGTTCTGGGAGAAGGGGATAGCTGAGTTGCCCATTAGGTGGAGCACTGTAGTGGCTAACAATGGCGATTATATTATTGATTAGTTTTTATTTCATGTTGAGTTAGAAAATAAAAAAGAAAAAATCACAACAGTGACAGGACTTTCTTTCCAACCTATATAAGTCAAAATATGTAAAGTTCATGTAGTAAACACTTGGCGTGCACGACGCAAAGTGTGTTACGTGTCCGCAGAAACGCATAGCAAAATATAAGTCACTTTGGGTGATCCTATGGACCCCTACAACAAGCAACAAACCATTTCCAAAAAGCGCGCCACTACTTGAAAGACCTCCCTTGCAAGAGCGTCTTTCCTTTTTTACGATCTTCCTGCCCTAGTGGTGGTGTCATTTTAGAAATTTTAAATGATCTGCCATTGGGAGTCAGAGAAGGGAAAGAAGCCGGGTGTTATCTACATGCCAGCAGATCCGTAAAAGTCATGCAATGAAAAGTGCATGGATAGAAATCATTTAGGATGTTCGCGATGGCTGTCTTTCGCTTTCCTCCTCTAGCGAGTCTTTTAGCGGCTACTATGGTTATCCCAGTAACAACAGTTCTGCCCTCCTGATTGGCCTTGAACCTTTTTTTATTTTGACCATTCGGCTTGCCGGTTGAGCTGGCGCGCCTCCTTCTGTGATACAACACGGCTTCGCCGCGCGTACTTTCTCTGTACGCGTGTTCTATGTAAGTTTATATAACAGTGGTAAGAAGCGTTGAGCAGGTTGAGAGAAAAGTCAGGCATTAATCAAGTGCTCTGGCAAAACAAAAGAAGGATCGCGCATCGAAACCGCGCTCGCCTGACCACGCTGCTCATATTCCAGAAAGAGATGTGCTGGCGTCAAGGCGGCCAGCCGAATTGTACCAACTGTATCTGCAGCGACCGATGATTAAATGTATGGCTGCCGATGGAATGAGACTCAGATTCACGTCACATACACCTAGGACTGCACGACAGCTGCAAATAGCTATCACGATGATGGGTGTGGAACGATAACGACATCTGTAGAACAGTTTTACAGAGTTTTTGTCTGGCTCCGCCCAAATCAAAGCAGGCCCACAGCATCTACGCCCCACATTTCCCAATTGGTGACCTTTCGCTGACCTTAATCTTCTTTTTTCCGGTCTCTGTAGTGCTCTGGAACCGCGTTACAGACTTTTGTCGGCTCCGCCCACTTCAGAGCAGACCCCTCCTACGACATGTCCCCCATATTTCCCGATTGGCGACCTTCGCTGACCTTACTCCATTTTTTTCCGGTCTCTGTAGTGCTCTGGAACCGCGTTACAGACTTCTTGTGGCTCCGCCCAGATCGGAGCAGACCCCGTCCACGACATGTGTGCCCCACATTTCTCAACCGGCGGCCCTTCACTTAAGCATAACTCACTTTTTTTCCGGTCTCTGGAGTGCTCTCTACCGAGCTACGAATTTTTGAAATGAGCACACTACGTTTGAGGGTACGCTCACTGTGGGCGGGTCTCACCATACCTCATGCATGCCCAACCCTCGCCTGATGCTGCCTTCTGCATCGACTTTTGTGCGACTTCTAAACTCTACCATATTTTGTTTGGAGCACCGCCCATCTGGAGTACGCTCCGCCCATTCCGAGTGTGTCTCCCCAATTAGTCTGACAACCCCTTGCTAACCTTATTCCACTTTTTCCCCATCTCTGGGCTGCTCTGGAAGCGAATTATGAATTTTTTCTGCGGCACCGCCAACTTTCGGCGCATGCCCCGCCCACTGTGGGCGGGGCTTCGCATAGGTCATGTGTGCTTTTACATTCTTGTCCCATGCCCTACCCATCCCCACCTTGACCCGACCTCTCCAAGTCGTTCTTCAGGTCGAACCGAATTTCCGGACAGACAAACAAACAAGCAAATTATAGTGAGTGGTAATATTAGCCGTTGTTTGATCGAAGTTTTTGAGCGACATGAGTCTGACAAGGAAAAGTCTGCCTACCATGGACCTCTGAATGGAAGCTTGGGTGTGTCGATAAGGAATGAAGTGCTGCTTATTGATACGGTAGCCGAAGTTGCTAGTTCCATCCCCAAATTTTTGAAATCTTGTCCAGGGCATTCGTAGCATGGGAATCGCGTTTTTGTGCTACTTTTGTTTTTGTGCTGTGTTTTTGTACATACTCATATTTAAGTAGTCGAACACTTTGCGAGCGAATTCCAAGCCAGATGGAGGTTTCGCGTCAAACTTTCGCAGTAGTGCACACGCAGCATATCGCTGCGCAACTCCTGATTCGGTTCACATTAGTCTACATGTCAAAAAATTGTCCGGACAACCGAGTGGATATGAGTGCATTGTCATGGCTGTAGGCTCAGCCATGTGTTCCATTCCTGCTGAGGGGAAATTCATGTCTTGCAAAAGTTGCAAAGTACTGGCTGCCCGTAGCAGCATTGGAGGCAATTCTACAAGCTGGCTGAGGAAGAACCTCGTCCATCAAACTTGTCCAAAAGGCGTAATAGAGCCAGCGATAACGCTGGAACGTGGCCTGCGAGCGGCGCGCGGACTTCCGCGGAATTGCGGTCAGTATGTTGGCTGCGGGATAAATGAGAATGGCATTAATATAGCGGTAGCAAAATGCCAAAACAGCCTCTCCGCTCTGATGGGGATCAGCGGTAGACACGAATGAGGGTTAGTGAACAGTACTGATCGTGTATGTACTGCAAGCCAGTTCTGGAATCTTATGTATCGCGTAGCTGCAACTGAGATTGCATTGAATAAAATCTGTTTGAATCTTCTCGTAAGATTTTGGATTGGTTGCTAAAATTTGAACCGGTTGCCTTGATAAAAGTATCGATTTGTCTTAAGATAAGCTTATAAATCTAAAATCTTACGAGATACTCTACTGATATCACAAAAAGAGTGAGTTCAGGGCAAAAGTTTTGTATTCAGGTGGGAGTCATAACGTTTTTCATACTATACAGTCCCGTGTGTTGTCCGTTCCGCCTCCAGGCTGCTCGTGCTCGCTCTCACTCGAAGAATTCAGAGAGCGAAAGTGGCCCATTTTGAATAGACTTACCATGAAAAAGGTCAGACGAGATACAGCTTCGGGGGCCATTTCCAACGTGGTGCACACCGTTGCGCGTCTTGGGACAGTGAACTCAAACCTACCTTCAAAATTTGCGGAACGATTCTTTGAACGGAGTTATGAAGAATTTTACTTCCGTGTGGTTGTTTTACATGCTATCGCAAGAAAACCTCGTCGCGATAGCATGTAAAAAGCGTCCTTACATATATGTGGATCGTCAGTACGATACGTGGCATTAGGGCGCAACAGGTAGCGAGCGGGTCCTTTGGGCTGAAAGTCGTGGGATCGGTTCCCGTAAGCCCGACTGCTTTTGCATTTTTCAAGAACATGGCCGACGAAGTCGTTAATCTGCTTGCCTGCACTAGCCTGTAGGGACCAGCGATCGGTTTTTTTGAAAGGTGTAGACTCATTATGGCCTGGAAAGAGTGGTTGTGCTTGCTTGCCTCTCTCGTAACACGTTTCAAAAGAGTTTTTGCAATGAAATAGTGCGACATTCATGTTCAGCGGGTCAAACCACCTCTGAGGACCTGCTTCTAGCCAATCTGATTATTCGGCGTAACTTGGAGAATGTATGCTATTCCATGAGTTAGCATTAGAAGCGGACGGAGCTCATGTACCATCGATGACTGGTGTCGGTATGGAATTTCTTCCCGCTAATCAGGAAATGATGCAGACAGCACGAATAAGTGAGCCAGGTATTGTTCTTCACGAAAAGACATGACTGAAGGGTTATTTCAGCTCGAAGACCAGTCATCACCAGAAGGCATCTCGCAGCATTTGCTACCAGTCAACCATTACTAACCTGAATCCATTTTTCCGAAGTTGAGTCAGAACCTCAGATTTCGCTAGAGTGCCGTCGCTAGGGGTTATTTGACCCCTGAACACGAATATGATACCTATTTTGCGCAAGGAGCGCTGTGTGTTGTGCTACAGGTGTCAATGCTTTGGCGCCAGATCGCTTGGAAGAAAAAACCGTAGAGCAAAACCTCCATAACTCCATTCAGAGAACTTAATCGTCTCGGGGCAAAAAAAAGCGATGTGCACCCCATTGCAACTGGCCGTGCTGACCTGTTGACCTTTCTTGGTTACATCAGGGATCGTGTTTTTGGACGCGTATCTCACATTTGCCTTTGAAATTTGCTGAGCGATCTGCTGAGCGATCCTCTGAGCGGAGTCTTGAAGGTTAGTTCGAATGAAACCGTACACAGCCAAATGTGGTCGCCGCGCACGAATGCCCGCGATGCTTTGTCAGCGGCGTCATGACATAGTTGTTACAGTTTTGCTTCACATGCGTGAGATGAAGGCTCGGGTTTTGAGGGAACAAGTTCTGCATTCTGTAAAAAAATCGGCCTTTCAATCCTGAAGGCACTTTTAAGCGTTTATATTATCGCGTTTTGGTACTCCATTTAGTGACCCATATGCTCATTTAGTGACCCATATGCTCTACATCCGATGGGAACAGGTCACGCAGTTCTGAACGAATGAACAAACGGTTATAAATTGCTCCGCGTTCATATTGCGGGAAGCCATGTTCGGCGACCTCAAGTAACGAATGCGAGTGAGCTGATGGAAAGCGAAGAGAACGATCTGTTGTGGGAAGCTGACGAATTCATATCGGGCAGAGAACACTTGGAAGTGTTTTCCAGACTCAGAAGAGACAATCATCACGGAATTCGAAACTTACAACTATGCCAGCAGTGCATTCGCTCAGATGTGTACACGATTCATTCTTACATCAGGCTTGATTGTATGTATCCCCATTCAAACGAACCTTCATAAATCTGTTAAGAGAATCGTTCCGCATATTTCGGAGTGAGATTTGAGACCAGCGTCCAATACTGTGCCGTGATCCATGTCCCATTACAAATGCCCACTGCGACGGGACTATGTCGCTTATAAAGATTTCTGCCCACCCTGCGATAACTTTCGAAACGCGGACTGGCCCTTCAAACAGCAGTTCTCATAATAGAACAGCCATGCTGAGGCTTTGGTCCAATCCCAAACTCGTCTGAAGGTGGTATGCGAATTGCACGACTTCATGGGCTGTGAGGAATTGTCATATTGCTCACCAAAACTTCACCGAATTGAGCACTCAGTGTATTCCTTCCTTGCCCTGTTGAGTTTGTCGTCCTAGTTTGCTCTCACTGAGAGAGAGTGGCACTGAGGAATTATCGAGAAGAATTGTACTTGATAACCACGTCATGTCTGCTTGTCTTTACCGAGGCATATGACGTCTGGGGCCTTCGAGCATTAAACATCAAACAGACAGTAGTCAGCATTGAATTTGTTTATCACCAGTAATTTTTGCTTTTTTTCGGACTTGGGTTCATTTCAGAGCAAGATTTGAGCACGATGGAGAAGAAATCACAGTTTGCGAATACTTTCTCAGGCGGTACAAGCGACAGTTAACGTCTGTGAACATACCCTTTCTAGAGCTACGATAGCGCCCATTCCTTTTGTACTTTAGGTACCCGAACCTTCCTTTGTGTTGTTGAGCGTAAGCCACAGGGTTTCATTTATCACCCTATGGAAGTATTGGAGATTGAGCGCGGTCAGCGAGTCACAACGGAAAAGCAGACCCCTCAAATGGTAGGTTAGCAGCTCGTTTATTCTTTGTTTATAGTTGGCAGACTTGTCGACGAATACTATAATCGACTAGTTAGGCGATCTCCTTACGGCAGAAGCGCCGTTGGAAATGGAGTCGTGTGAGACACATTCGCATCAGCACTGCTTGGTACTTCTCAAAGGTATGATGAGTGGGAGGCACTAAAGGAACAAGTAGAAACCAAGGGATTACTGCTGTAGCGGGTTCTTTGGAGCCATGATGGTAGCACCTTCCAGGAACAATACGATTGTAAAAACTGGTACTAATTGCCTTTTGATGCATCGTGGCAGCGCTGAACATATAGGATCACCGGCTCTGAATTTCGTAATTTCGGGAGATTAGAAAGGGTTATGTTGTCATAGAAATACGGGGAAATGGAGACTGAACAGAGGAATACCAAACAGAGTAGTAAGGAGCTTCGCTCCACTCGCTCGCGGCACATGCCACCAAATATGTGTTAAAAGAAGGTGACATATGCGGCATCCGCACTAGGACCCGGTCCACTTGAGATTGCAATGCTACAGGTTGTTGACTCTCGCTACTCTGCACTTTCTTTTCTCGATTAAACCAGTCTAGCTAGGGAAAACCCATCAATGCGCGAGATGCCGCAACTCCGAGACGAAGACGCTCCGCGCAGTGATGTACTTCACGGTAGGAGCTGTGCACAACAGATAATGTTAGCAAGGTGGTGGTATGTGGCAAGGTTGACGCAGACGACTTGCCTCGTATGTTCGAGTGCCTCTTTGACCCTAATTGAATGTCAGATAACTTTGGCCTGAGAGGACATGATAGAAGAAGTGCTGAATCGCGCTTATCTAGCCCCAAATTCCACTCTCGAAGTCCGTGAACACCATACCCGCTGAGCCGATTAGTATGGTCAGAGATTTGCTGTATAGGCTGACAGTCGTTTTTCGCGTTTTTTTGAGGACATTCCACAGCCAGGGCTGTGGGTGACTGCAGGCTAGAGGACTCAGACGTGCCGGCATCTCTTGCGGCCGAAATCTCTACCCTAATCTGGATCATTACACAGATCCACTGATCCTTCAGAGTGGGATTTCTGAATTTTCTGCTGTTTTAGTCGGAATCAATGATAAGAGAGTGTCAACTACCCCCAGTACAAATGAAGAAGCATGTGGAGGAGCAGATCAGGGCAGCTGGACTCAACAACGATAATCCGTACCTCGAGGAGTGGGGCGTGAGTTGGCAATGCGCTATTCTATTTTAACTTGAAGTAAAAAAAACGAAATACAAGTATGTGACTAGAGAACCACCCCACCTACACGGGTGTTTTGTTTGCTCCTTACCTCAGACGAACCACTGTCATTCCGTCAGCTCGGGATTCCTCGGTGAAGTCGATGACTAAGTTACATAGGGGTAGAAATAAATATTATTAAATGAGCTATAACAGAAAATAATGACGGTAAAATAAAAATGATAAATGGAACAAAGGCCAGCAGGCCGTGAATGCAGCAAGGGAATTTCAAAGTTTAAAACGCAATTAATCATGATTAGCCTTAGTCACCAGATTAGAAACAGTAAAAGAAACAGTAACAGTGAAAAATGAAATGTTGCCAACCATCGTAAAGATGCAAAGCACAGTTGATCCGCCCCGCTTGATGTCTTGGACGAATAATCATTGTTTCGTCAACACCCAAGCTCTTCTAAGGTAGACTCGACGAAACCAAGACACGAACTACATAGGGAGGGAGATGAGAAAAACGATAACATGAGAGAAGTTAAGATAGGTGGATGTGCAAAATTAATGCAATAAAGATGAGTTCAAAGGGAAGGGACAGAAAGATGAAGGAAGGACATACGCGAAGTGTGTAAAAAAATACATGTAAGAAGAAAATGATTATTTATTATAGGTCAATCCCAGTCGGGGGATCTTTCTTATATGACACTATAGAAACGAATTACAAAAGGTGAACGCAAAAAATTGAAGTGATGGTAAAATGATGGTGTTGAACACCGCTGCCAATGAGTACACCTTTAAACAGTCTTGTTTTTATACTTATTTGAGATTAAGTACTTGTACCTTATAAATTTATCTTTGTAAATACATTTTACTATGCAAGTGATAACAAATTCTTCTTTGAGGCCATTTCTCAAAACTGTAGTGGCCATATCTGTTATTTTGCTCATAATATATCGAAGAACGAGCAGGTATTCTCCTAATGTTTCTGTGTATATAACTGAATTGTTAATTAGGGGGATATTTGTGTCCTACACGGAAGTCTTACATTGAAGCTAAAATCATCTGTTTTACTATACAGCTTACAAGGGAATGGTTTCAACTTCCCATAGGAACTTTGAATGGAGACCTAGGTACATCGATAGAGTCTCGAATGCTGATTACGAATATGCAGATTAAAAGTGCTACGGGACCTCCCAGACGAGTTCTGGGCGGTCAAAGTTTGTGAAAACTCAGTTTTGGCTTGTAAGCGCTGATGATCGATCGCTGGGCCAAATTGTGATTCTGGCCAAAACCTCGAATTGTCGATGTCAGGGTAATGAGTTCAGAGAGGGCAGATAGTGACCAAATCCATACTCGATCGAGTACGTCATATACTTGATCTACTTGCTCTGCTGGGTCGTAAACTCGGAAGAATTTCGAAAATTAGAGTAAAAGCTCTTATAGGAGACGAAGCAAAAACTTTCGCGCCAACGGGATGCAAACCCACAAGCATTTGCCTTTGAAGCGAGACCGTTACCACTAGGCCACGGTGGCACTGCCCAACGATCGCAGCGCTTACGAGCCAAAACTGAGTTTTCGCAAACTTTGACCGCCCAGAACTCGTCTGGGAGGTCCCGTAGCACTTTTAATCTGCATATTCGTAATCAGCATCCGAGACTATCGATGTACCCAGGGCTCCATTCAAGTTCCAGAAGTTGAAACCATCTCCTTGTTAGTACTAATTTCATCGCTTGTGACATCGATTGTTGAATCCAATAATTAACCGTTTGTTATGTTGATTGTTAAATCCAAAAGTTGCTATAAACTTCACTTTGATGAGTTTTTTCCCAGCTGAAGGGTATTTTTATAAACTTCACAAGTTGTTCCTATACATTGCTATCAGTTTGGTTATGTACAACAAGCAAATCGTCCATATATCTATATGGAATGAACAGCTTACTGTTATTAAACTTTTTGGGCTTTTGCGTAGCAATACTCCATGGGAGAAACGTAAGATCTCCCAATAGCGGACTAAAATTGCTACCCTACGGGGCACCTCTAGTGTTTAAACGTATTATTTGCAAAACGACAAAAGCTCTTACGTAACAGATAGTCGATCAGGTATAATAAATCGCTTGCTTTGGAAATCTGTAGATGCTCTTGATTTCATTACTATCTGTATACAAGACATGGTAACCGTTAGTGGGCAATCAAGGATTTGCTGACATTCTCGAAGCAAATGCTAAGAAGTTCTTGCATTTCTTTATAATGAAGATCATGTTCTAAATTTGTGAACATGTCCGTGAAATCCGCAGTGTAAATTTTGAGATTGTCGAATGGGATATTGTGTAGTTCTTGACTTATATTAATATAATAATATACTAATCGTCTTAGTTGTCCTCTGTAGTACTTTGCGTAATTGACAGTGGTTCTTGAGATGTGTGAAGGCTATGTGTAGTTCCTGGGCCCGTGATTTAACACTGCTGCTATGGGCACCTGTGATGTATCTGAATTTGACTGGATTCTTATGTAGCTTTGGTAAGTGCATATAGTAGGTATTTCTGCATCACTAGATATATTGATATTATTCTTCACACGAAGGAATTTTGCTTCAGGAGCGGTATCGCTCTGACATGACAGTACGTGAAGAACCTGTTGAAGGTTGAGGTTTCATTGGAGATACTGCTCTTGAAAGTCACTTCTACTTTATGATAGTTCTTTCTTGGTGATTTCTTGTGTGGTAGTGTCAAAGATGGAAGTGAGCTAGCAAGCAGAATATTGAATACCTGCACTTATTATCCACTGCTTTCTTCGGATAACCCCTTACTTTATAAGCATGGGGCCATACCTTGAATCTCGGCGAGATGCCCTTCTGCTTTTTTTTCGCGATTCCTCGTGTAATTCCAGGAAGAATTCCTTTCCACTTATTTCGCTTATTTTTTTCGTATTCAACACCGAAGAGAAAATTGGAGCATCAATATGTATGAGCAACTAGAAGTCTTCAGCGTACCAGTAGGCGCTACAGAGTCGACTGAAACACTCGATATATACTGCTGATTGCCTTTCAAGTCCTTCGAAAAGCTTTTCATTTCCGACATTTCATTCTACGCGGTTGCATATATGCACTTCCCATTTACTTCTATAGCAATACCAATGCGGGAATGAGACTCCTCCCTGCATCTTTGATGACATTTCTTCAATTTTCGTTTGCTTTTTTTTCAACACAGTTCCCATTTTATGTTCGGTGTGCAGAAAGATACTCTAATGCATATCCTGTTGAACTGCCAGGTCAGGGGTCCGATTCCTTGGCAGGTTGAAATCTTTGCTTTTTTTCTGGTGATGATATCTTCTGAAAGTCCAGAGAGTGCTTTTACCTCATTATTTTGCAGAGCCTCTCATTTGCAGCAGGAAAAAAGTCAAGTGCCAGCACTTCTCCAGTTGTGGTTTTTTTTCGCAGGATTCCTCTCAAAAGATTAACTGCTTTCCAGATAGTACATGAATGAATCAATGTCCAAGAGCACATGTGGTGTTCTTCCACGAAATGGTCGAAGCAAAATGACTTTTCAGAGTGTGCATAGCGAACGGTGAGGAACTCTCCACCACTGTAGTCACCGACAATTCTGAAGGGAAGTTCTATTGAACAGGGTTACACTTTCACCAGGATTTGCATCGAAGTATACCGCTACATACCAGGGAGAGGACAAAAAGTTCCTGTTCCGCTCCGAAGGACATTTTCAAGCTTTCATTGGTGGTTCGTGCAGGTAAATCCATACTACATGTAAGCAGCACATGCTGGACTGGGGTAGATCCTGCGCTTGCCTTTCCAGGGTCGCGCCAGTCAACACATCTAATAGTAGTTCCGAGGACCACGTGTTTATTCATTGGCTTTGTCACTTGGAGAGCGTTTATAGCTTATTAGCATACCATCATGTGCTACGACCTGATTCAACCTCTGGACCTTTACCTCTTCTTACCGTTCAAGTCGATTTGTGAGCGTTCACTTCCTGCGTAGTAGCTCAAGATATTACTTTCTCTATACACAGTCAGGATTCTATTCTCTGCTTTCTTCTCAATTTTCTCTTCTCGATTCGAGGAACTTTCCTATTCCTGGTATGTAGCGAATACTTTAAAGACACATGGTACGCTCAAACACATTGAGGGTGTATGAGACTATCAGCCCCCAGCTGTCGATGTGTCGTGGTCCCCCCGCCCAAAACTGCACGGGGTCAGAGTACGGGGCCGTGGGAAAGTCGTAATTCCTTGCTACACCGCCCTCACGTTTATGCTAACACCATCCGCGCGGTCGCGTGCAGCTCTCTTGGCTTTTTGCCAAGTCCTGTAATTGCGCTTTGGAATACAAGTACAACGCAATTTCTTTATGCGGATAACATTTTAGGTGCTGCAAAATAAGAACCGAAGATGATGACGAGGGCTAGAACTCAAGAGCAACTGTGGTGCTTCTGCAATATCCCTCAGAGGCCGCGCATTCCCACAGAACATGACAATAAAACATGACAATACAAGCAAAACGCAATTTCCTAACATTTGAGGTATTGCTCATGCTTCAAAGTCCGAATAGAAGGTGATGAAGATGACAAAGGCTAGAAATGAACAACCACAGTCGCAACGTCTAGATCTCTTGTGACTCGAACATGATCTAGCGACAAGCGACCGGCACTATCAGTCCAGTTCCTAATCTGCCGGACAGTCCTCTTTCGCTACCCTTCTTGTGTTCTTGCATTCTAACAGATTAATCGTGTGACTAAAGGAATTGCATACACCGCACATCCGACTGACACCAACAAGCCCGCCGCTTGTCCTCTAGGACCCTATGGAATGTGGGGTCCAAAAGGATTCAGTGTAGAGTTCACTACGAACCGGACTGTTCTTCCACAGTACACTTTACAGGCACTTTTCGGGGACAGACGAAATCGCGATTCGGCCATAGACAGTTTCAGGGTAAGTTGACATTCCGGGAGCGAATATCGCTTGAATTAAGGCGAAAACGCTGCGTTGCAAACTCCGACGAGGTTCTTTCGGCTATATCCACGACACTGCTTTTATCACTGATGTCAGGCATTTGTGTATCAAATAGACCAGCTGTTGGCGTCCAGGGGATCAGACTACACCCGAGAACAGAGCTCACCTAAGTTGAGGTCTGGATGCAATCTTTGAAATACATGGTTGCAGGAGGTAACTCTTTTTATCTGTCAGATTCTTAGCTCATTCCCTCTGTTGGGGCCAAGATTAAAGGGATGTCAGAAATGGTACTGAAGCGTTCATCGGAGATACAAGCAAAGTTTTTTGGCGCCAACGCCAAACAAATCCCTTCCACCACCGGTGAAGCGATAGATTCACCACGCCAGTGCAACTGGGTAGCTCACGGTACAACTGTGGTGTTTTGTCACTGTTGCATTACGTGCATTACACTACTTCAAGCCTTGGCCGTTCGCACCTCGCTTACGAGATACTGGTGCCATTTTTGGTTCCCATATTTGTGATGAGCTTTTCGAGATTCATCGTCTTTTGTGGGTCTCTGTACAAAGTTCCACGGAAAACTGAAAGCGTTTTGTCGTCAGCTGCACTGAATTCCTGCAGATGCACTACGGCATGTACAACACTAAGTGAGTGGGCACAGAATTGAGTTAGCATCCCTTGAAATATCTCGCCCAACTTCTTATTGCACCTACCTGTCAGAGAAGACACACGGCCATTGTTGGTCCTTGATTCGCATCTTTACTGAACCCCTATGGTGAGGCGAAGCCTTTACCAGGAACCAGTGGGATGACGGGAGGCTAGGTCTGTGAAGGCCATCTGTGGAAGTCCCGTGCTTCCTAAAGATTTTCATTTATTGTTTTTTTCTCAATGCTTCAAAACATCAGACGATTTCTTAGCTTAGACGGAACTAAACTCTACAGTAGTGCCACACCCGAATAGAGGCGTTTGTACTCTGGTTCGCTGCGGACGAAGGGTCGTGTGAGGCAGTGTGAGTGTGCTAGGGCGCCGAACACGTTGTGCGCTAGAAAGCTAGTATGCGACAACAACTGTAGAAACGAGTGATACGAACGATGTGATAGTGTTTTGTTACTTGCTCGCTTCAGAACTTTCGGAGAACGGGTTTGACCCCGCGCCAAACCCATCCCGCCTGACACACCTGTCCTCAGCGAACTGGACTATTTTATGTCTGCCCCCGGTTAAAATTACAGCTTAATTCCATGTTAGGTGCGCGTTTAGGCAGCTGACAATGAAATAGTGGAGGCCGTACGATGTGGTCCAAACAGTTGGTAATGGTGAAAATGCAAGTGAATGCGCAGTTATATGTTCCGACGCGTGGGAACGCTGGAGCTTTTCTTTTACTTTGTGACAGAAGTACCACTGAACTATAGTGATGCGAAGTGACATGTTATTGAGGACAAAGGATGTGCGTTGAGGCAGAAACAAAAATTAAGTATAAGTACGTGACAGGCACTCGGCTTGTGATAGCACGGATGACAGTAGGAAACGAAGGATATGAGCGCTGAAGTGACAGGCTTTAGAACAGCGATACTACTAGTAAGCGAATCATCCAATGTAAATATTTGAATACTGTCGAAAAGGGTTACGTTTGTCTGGATAGGCGGTCTTTTTTAGTTACGTTCTGAATTATCAGAATCAGTGCTTTAGATCAGATCAGTTAGATCGATCCGAATAGCCGAGCTGTCCGCGCATGCGTTTTTCCACCCGCTGCATTCACTTATGGATGTGTGTTCTATGATAGAGTTACATGTGAGGCTCTAAACTTTCCATCAAGATATTTGCGGGGACATGCAGTGAGAGTGGAGGAGGTTTTCTGAAGCAGGCTAAAGCTCTGGGATTGTTTAGTAAAAAGGTGTATTAGAGGTTCCGGTTATTTTATTGGGTAATATCGAATACTTTATAATCTCTTCTTCGACGCATGCGTCCGCAAAAATGATGCAGAGTATGCCCGTAGAGTTCTTCCTTGATGGTTTCCTGAGAGGCTAGAAGCGGAATTTGTTCACCGTTTCAGATCATTCGTCGAGGCATTGGCAAGGTACAGCTCACAGCACGGTGTGCAGATACAAGCTCGGGACGTGAGCCATTTCTTTTCTCTTTTCCATCTCGTTTTCCTCTTTTTTTTTTGCTGAGATGGGACACAACTAAAAGACAAAAAAAATACCAAGGCGAAGGCCATGTGAATTGCGTAATTAACTTTGCCGTCATTGTTGACTCTTCGTGAGTGCCATTTTCGTGACGTCACATCCATTCGGTATTGTAGTTGGTAGGATGTCTCCCTCAAACATTGTTTGATCCCGTCGTAGTCAGTCGTGGCGGTTTAGGAAGGTTATAATGAGCCATTTTCCGGCTGCGTTCTGTACCAGTTGTGATCGCTTATAAATCGTTTCATAAAGAAGACAACCAATGCGGAAAACGCCGATAGTGAGCACCATCCCTCCTGAAAGCGCCCAGACTGATTGCGACGACATCAACTGCGACGGTATGGGGGTGATGCTGAGCTGTTTTTTCTTCACCGCCCCTGACATTTAGGCCGAAATCCGTGAAACGAGCAGTGAAGTCGAGCAAAATGTTGACTCACTAATGAAACATATAAGTGGCTCCAGCAAATTTATTATGTTCACTACTAAAATGAAATTGGATCCGATCCATGGTGGGTGGAATCATTTGCCTAAACTTTGTTGAAAACGGCTGCTAATCGCCTCCCATCCATTGAGGTTTGATGAAACGCCTCGAAGCTCAATATGGAGTCGTAACTCAACACGTCAGCTCTCAGACCCTTACCAAGGCGATAGGGCAGAAAGTGCGTGGTTTTGGTTGTTTGCTAAAAATTTGTTATCCTGTTCTATGAAATGTTTCCGATGATCCTTTACTTCAGAAGCTCACTTTTTTCCTGTTTTTCAGGGGTGCCTTCATGGTGCTTGGGAATCTATGCTTGAAAATGAATCTGAAGCTTGGAGGCATCAATCATTGCCTGAAAATATGTGATCATTTCACCTCAGCTAATCCCAGCTTCAGAAATGTGTAAGCTTTTGTATTCGTTTCACGTTTCGAGCTCATTAGCGGCTGTATGCGCTGAGTAATCAGAGATTCGTAAGCTCATTTTTTGACTCAGATACTAGGGGAAACCACTGTAGAAATGGTGCTCCGCTAGAAACTTCACAAAAGGCAGTTATTCGAGTCGCAGCAATGGGTCTTCTCTGCAAACTCATTTCATATATTGAACGCCTCGTGTTTCCAATATGGGGATGCTACTGGAGAATGGAGTGCTACTCAGCACTAAAGGAGAAATCATTAGAAATTCTCAGAATGACCTCTTCTATTTCGAGAAATGTGAGAGTATGGGGCGACGACTATGTGGATTCGAATGAGTTCTCGCTTGCAGGTATCTTAATGATGTTGGTTCTTTCCCCTATAGCGTCACCTTCATAACAAGTATCCTTATGCTCTTCTGCCGTATCATTTGCAAGCCTGTCTGCCTGCTACTTGCAATCCAAACTCGCTCGCTAAAAGCGGAAGCCGTTGATGGGGGGTCTTGCAACGTCGCGCACGCTAACTGCTGCTAACATTTTATATATGCTCATTTTCCACTAGATTTCACTTCACCAGTAGTGCAGATCAGATTTGAGTCAGATCTTTAGCGTAAAGGTAGCATAAGGAACAATAACGAGTTATTGTTACACTCACTGGAATCAAATAGAAGATCGCATCCCATCCCACCGAATCCCCTGTACGTTCCTTTCTTACGTGTCACTACTGTATGCAGTTGATAAAGAGGTATAGAAAGAGTTGATAAAGAGATACGCCTCGATGAGAATGCTCTGTAACCCTGAATGGATATTCAGTGCGTGGCGCATTCTGAAAAGTGACTAGTCGGACATTTCATCATCGTTCGCTTTTAGCGATGCAGCTCTATTCCCTAAGACGCGTATGTTCGTTGGTTTCGATATCAGTCATGCTGGCCCGCAGTCATTTGCTGACCGGCAGATGAAAAGAATTCAAAGTGAGCCAACCGTTGTTGGGGTAAGCTATAAAAGATTCGACTTCAATTTTTGCCTCTATTATTTCTTTATCACTGTGGTCTTTTGCAGACGATAACTATTAAAACATAGCAATCAATTATTTTTCATTAAGAAGGGTCGTTTTCTAGTCTTGTGATTGCTGGTCGCTGGTCTAGTGAGGAAACCGTCTGGTGACGGGCTATTGTACCCCTGCTTTCTTTATTATAATGTCACGGTATGGAAATGCTAAGGAAAGCTAATACTTGTTCAACGAGTACAGGCGCCAGATTACAGCTCCCTTCGGGAAACTAGTTTTGCAATAGAACATTCCATGTCTTATCAAGTGCAAGTAGGTGGTGTTGTCCTGTAGTCTCCCCTTGAACTTGTGTTTTTCTCTAATCTGGCTTTCCTGGAGGCTCCGAATGTTACAGGACGTGCTGTTCAGAAATTGATTTATCATTATTCCGAACTTTTCGCACAAAGCTTTTTTGAAATGCCCTATTTAAGAAGTTGGCACGATAAATCCCCCAAGACGAGTAGGATTAATACGCCTGGCTGGGCGGAATTCCGCGACCCTGGGCAGGCGCTGCGTAGCGCCTCGAGAGTCACCCTTATAAGGCCCTATCAAGCCACAACATTCCGACCCAAACGCCCGCCACGCCCGCCCGCCCACAAATGGACGACCGTTCCTGACGCTCTAATCGATTCATTTGCTAAGCAAATTATGAAGCGAAGGGATTGGTATGAAGCGGCCGTGATGCTGCATGGATATATGAGTACACATATGCCGTACCTTCGGTAGCGGTTATTGGCAAGATGCCTACAGGAAACTCGTCCAAAATTGATTTTAACACATTGAGAACGGAGGCTCTTTCTTCGCAGGATTTTGACCGTTTCACTCCGTTCTTTCGCCATTTCCCCACTATATAGCGCCCTACTAGCATTTTAGGCCGAGCACCAAATCATCGTGCCAACTGCCTCTAACTTCAAAGGCAACTAAGAATTTGTAACAGGAAAAGAAATGTCGAGAAAAGTTGCTGCTGTTTCTAGAAACATTTTGTGAGCACTGTCGCCACTTCGCAGATAAGTGAATCGTTTATT
>MU950014.1:0-11304 GCA_036418165.1 Cooperia oncophora
ACCTTCCGCTGATTTCTCCCAGTCTTTAATGTTCCAAAGTTAAGAAAATACTCTTTGGAATTTACTGACAGTTTACTTATCACCTCATTATATGGTCAGAAAATGAGACCTTGAGGGCCTCTCATTGGTGATTTACTTGGAAAAACCAGTGGGAATCACATGCCGCACCCAGCTCAAGCGCATGGTCTGCCATTCCCTGGACACGATCTCACATTAAACCCATTTTATACTATATACTACATCTTTACTAGTTTTTCACAATTTTCATCTATTACACACATGGACCTTTGAATATACTTTTACTTATTAGTACACCCAACTCCGCCCCCGACGACCTCCGCCACCTTATCAGTGGATTTATATAGCTTTATTCTCCTACATCCGATTTTGATGATCTTTTCAGATGTAATCTACATATAAGAGGCAATTTTTATAATACCCACACTAGCTCCGCCCCTTGGCCACGCTCCTTTTGAGCGGTTTTAAGATCTTTTGATGAATTTATTTGTTAAAAATTCCAAAAAAAATTGAAAACGTAATCCCTATGATGCATGATATTTTGTCACTTACAAATTTGATTGTCGCACACAACTCCGCCCACTACGGTCACACGCCGCCCACTTTAATAGAAGGAAAAATCCCTTGGCACAACGGGGTACGACCCACGTTTAATGAAATGGGTCCTCTGCAAATGACTGCAGAGGACCCATCTGCGTCTTTTGCCGCGCTCGTTTTGACTCGGGGCCAACCATAAAAACCTAGAACCAACCACAAAATCTGGAAAAGCAATAGAGAGCCCCGAGCTAATAAGCCGTCTGATGAAGAGATGCACGCGTGCTGAAATGGATTAGCGACTTTGCTCTCCTTTCAGAGTGGATTACTTTCAAATTGAAAAGAGTGGTACGACCTATATATAATTCCAGGACGAAAAAATAGAAAAAAGGGATTTATCGGCAGCACATCACACTGTAAGGGCAGGTTCGGCTAATGGTTCTATGGCGACGGCGAAACTAATTCTAATTAACTTGTGGGCACAGAAACTTCCTTCCCATCGTTATTCGAGGAACCACACTTCCTCTTTCAGAAAGCACTTTCTTTTCACATACTAATGCGTTCAGTGAAACATATCACTGACGTTTCGAAATTTCACCTTCTTCGAAGCTCAAAGTGACGCAAATTGAGTTTTTTCCTGCTTTCACACGAACAAACCCTGGACACCATGCCAACGACTTCTCCATAGCCCACTAAACCGTGCCATTTTATTGCCAGTGACAGGGTACAGCACCGTTGAGAGAACCCACCAGCGGGTCGTACTTGGTCGCTAGGGAGGGGAGTGGGCTCGTCTCGATTGACGGGCGATTACATGCGGCCCCAATGGCTTGTCTAAGCTCATTGCGGACCGCCCGTATCGAAGCGCAGTTCTGGATCTAATTTTCAGTCATTTTCTATCAGTGATTCATCGATAATTTCCCTAATATTATCAGAGCTCAATGAGCTAAAATCTTCCGTAACAAAAGCAGTGCTTTGCACATTGGAACATGGAAGAAAAGCCAAAGTGATCCAGTGAAATACCGCATAGAGAAATATTCACGACACACCGTGTGTGTCACGCGGTTCGGAACGTGTTAATGACCTCTCCTTATGCATACTGCACTCTAGCATAGTGAAGTCGAGTAATTTTATCCAGCTTTACATCTGTCATAGTCTGGGTCGAAGGGAGTACCTATGGCTATACTTGCCAGCCTGCGGCTGTCTGTGCGGTAAGTTTGGCGGGTTTGACAGTAAGGGTGGGAGGTGCACTGGCCTTTTCTTACCAACCAGCGGTTTCCTGTGCAAACCCGGCCCATCCTTCTAAATAGGATTCTCCGTGGCCGTAGCGTCCGCGACAAAGTGCGTGGTCATGGTCACGCCCTCTCCAGACTTTGTGATATGGAGCTTGAGTTGAACGAATAACTATCTAAAACTTGTTCTACGTCTGTGTGATTTGTACGTGACAGTTGAAAAAAGCGGGTCCGGAGCGATTGCAGTTTCGCTACAAGCTGGTACGAATCGACAAGATTCAAGAAACCAGTTCCTCAGACCTCCTACTTGTGGTCTGTAGAAATAAGCGATGATATGCGAAAACTATGTAGCAGCAAGTGGACCGCTTACCACGCGCTCCGTTCTCAGGTCAATTCCTGGATCGCTTTCGCCCAGGTAAACCAGGCCCTCCAACTTCCGCGCTTAGCACAGTACCACAATGGTCTAGGAGGCTGTAAGTAATGGCCCTTGTCATGGTGATCCCTGCTTCTAATTCAATGGAATTTCAAGTTTCTGAACGAGTAGAATGAGCACCGCATCTGAAAACGGTTTAATCAGCGGAGAAAGTCTTATTCCTTAGCTTTCACTCCTTACAGAAACAATTTTTTTTGTCGCGCAAGTTCGTAGTCTACGGATTACAATTAGAGACCGTAGTCAGGTACAACCGTGGTTTGAATCCATAGTAGTTGGATCCAGGATACAGTATCGTTGTTTGAAACAATGGAGGGTCCTACTCGATTGCTTGGGGAAGAGGTTAGGTGCTGACCTAAATTTGCCGCTTTGGAGTTTCACATGGTGCTATCCCCAGCCTCAGCACCAGCGGAAATTATTGGGGTGCAAAAGTGAAAAATTTCGGAAAAACTGGTAGGAAGCTGGGAACTTGTAGGAAAGTGGTAAGTAGGTATGGAGAAGGGAGAGAGGTCGTATCAACCCCCCCCCGCGGGGGAACGTTCTGACACCACCATCTCACGATGCTTTACCGTGGTTGGATCATTCATTGTCACTCCGTGGAGTTACCTTTCTTCTGGTTCGCACCATCCAGGTCACGTCCTACCGCTAGGTAGATTTTTGCAAAATAAAACACCCTCAATAATTCTTCCTTTAGAGCGACTTAATTCCTCATTCGCCATCCTACGTAATGGAGCAGGGAGTGGGGTGTGTATAGCACTAAAAACAAGAAAAAGAAGAAAAAATTCGACAACCGAAAACATTTCTACCACAAGCAAGCACGATCCTCCTCTCCAGCAGTCATGCTCCCCCCCCCCTCCCTCGCTGAGGGTCCCCAACGTACAACGAGCCCTATTCGTGTTTTCATGTGAACCAGGGGCCAAAAATGGAGTCTGTCGCTGCACACACGGGAGAAGCTTTTCTGTGGGGCATTTCTATGGGTTCGAAGAGCCATGATCTTCTCGAAAATCGAACTGATGAGATAAAAACTCCAAAATAAGCTTTTCAGGCGAGAATAAAGTTCAACATCCTCCAACTGAAAACTCAAAGTATTAAAGACCGAGGTAAAAGGGTGATACCACGAGGACACAAAGCAGTTCCTGCTTTTCCACGACAATGAGTAATTGGGCTAGGGTTCGTGTAGCATGTCACGTGTATTTATGCTTCAAATGCGTCACTGCTGTGATGCACGCCTCATCCAACAACAGCTGACTGATCTAAAACTTGGGACGAATGGGGGAACTCGCGTCATCACTGCAAGATTATCTAACGATTCATCGATCAACCCCATCGGAACGACCTTTTCTTACATAGGAAGAAGGGCCCAATGTTTCTCAGAAGTGGTGACGTGTAGGAGTTGTAGATCCGAGCAAGACTCTTTAGAATGAGCACTGAATCGACATCGTCTGCGGAGCTGATTAACGGGTTGCGAACGAATTTGGTTTTGAACATTGATTCATGAAATCTTTGTTTCTGGAAAGTTTCGTGTTGGATTACGGAGTACGGTATCCTTATGAGTATGTACTCTCTTCGAAGGCACAATGAGTGCTCCAATACATGTTACAGCTTCACCCTCGACGATCCTGACCCCCGACATGAGAGAAGAAAACCTGTAGGCAGCGGTAAAAATGTACTACCTTGGTCACTTGAAAGTGCGCCCAAATGATGCCTGTGAGTAGTTTTAGACAGAAATCCACCCGCAGCTCAAGCAGCAGACGCACCGCGTGACCAGACATACGCCTAACTATGAGCAAGCACGCTCCTTGTCTGCGCTCTCTCCTCTCTCGCATTTGGTTGCTATCTACACTTAGCCGCGATTGGACGCTTGCCGTTTGTGGTGCTGCCTGCGGGACCTCCGAAACGCAATCAAAATCCATGAATATGGTGGATTGTGATAGCTGGGTGCCGTTTCGGACTCCGCCCACTGTGCACAACGAGCGGCATAAGCGTCGATGAGGGGGTCCCGCAAACCATGACTGGCAGGCGTGAACGTCCCATGAACGGCAGGTGTCCTATCGAGGCCAAATGTAGATAACAACCAAATGCGGCAGAGGCAAGGACGTGTTCGGCCGTAAGGCGTATGTCTGGTCGCGCGATGCGTCTGCTGATTGAGCTGCGGGTGGAGTCCTGTCTGAAACGTGACTTCGTTTCCCCCCACTTCCGAAGGGTGAAGTGGAACAATACTACAGCTGTGTGCCTATGCATCTCGCATTTGGCATGGATCCATCTTGCCAGTAAAGATCTTCTTGCAGTAAGCACACAGCGTATGTCCAATCCAAGGTAGCGTTGAGAATTTGCAATAACGCACCTCGACGCACTGTAACGCGCTGCATTACAAAAGCGCTTCAATTCTACAGACGCAAACGTAGCTGGGATTAGACCGGCGCCGCGTGTTGATAAACTATGGGGAAATCGGAGGGTACGTGCTGCCTAAACACGTACCCTCCAGTATCCCCATAGTCGCAGTCTGGTGTAGACCGACAACGACCGCTAGGATGGCGCATGCGGCACGATCAAATCTCCTCTGCAACTGCATTCGCTGCAATTGTAGCCCATTAGGGCGCCTCGACGCGCCTCTTCGCGAAGTCTGAACGCCGCCTAACTGGAAGAAAATCTCTTGCTTGAATTGAGGGACCGGCCCACAGATGCACGATATGCATCAATCAATATTCGAGCTCACAAAAGGGGCTGGGAGGACACGAGATGCACGCCTCAGGTTATAGCTATGTTTCACTTTTCGGAAGGGGGCGAAAGGGAACGGGTTCGGATTAGAAACATTTGGACATTCACCCATTCCGATTTTCGCCTATTTTGACGCGTTGTAGGGCCCCACTTTGTCTCACTCTCATTTCTTGCAAATGCTGATGCCCCTAGCTTCCTTCTACCCACGTTACCCCACGGCTCTTAAGGTGTTAGGGAATTTGGAGGTGTATCTTGAAACCTACCCACTAGCTTTGATATGCGCACAGGAAAGCAAACTGGGGATTTTTTGTTTGGATGGTCCGGTCACCACCGCAATCCCTACCCTGAAAGGGACCTCTCTGGGGGTACGATGAACTCTGTGCCTTTCTTGGTCTCTGGCTTCTCTCATTTCTTCGCCGTCTGCTCTCTCTTCAGTTAGCGCATATTTTCGACGCCGTCAATGAAGCAAGAACGTACAAGCTGGAAGGAACGAACGGATCCCTCCAGGAATTACCCGTACATGTGTTTCACTTCTCCACATAGTCTTGTAAGAAAGACAACAACTGGGTCGATGTTTCCTGCTCTTTGCAGTGGACTATGGCTCAAACTAGTTCATTATGCAAGAAATTAATCCGAACCTTCAGGAAGCGAAGGGGCAAAAAAGACAATTGGGGTGCACCAATAAATTTTATCTTAAACGGAATGATGGAATAAATTTATACTATGGACATTCACGTCGAACCCTAGCGTCAATCCTTCTATTTTCGGGATGCATCCAGCTGACATCTCAGTGCGCTTAAAAATCAACCTGAATTGCAGGATCGAACTGTAAAAATTAAGTTGCGAGTAGCGTGAGCCAAGAGGGCGACTGGTGTTACCTAGACCCGAGCGACTTCCAGGAATCTGTATCTCAGTGGTTGGACCCTGGAATTATGCATCTGCTTCAGGTTGGCCACAGTGCTACAGTCCTTCTTTAGCATCGAGGGGTCATTTCTGCCAATTGAGAAATCCCGAGGATGTTTGCCTAGATCTTCACGTCATCCTGTAAACGTTATCTGATTTCAGTGCATGCATGTTGCATGTTAGCTTTGACCCTCACCCCCTACACAGCGCAAAAAGGCCTCCCACAGAGAGCGTTAGATTTTGCCTCAATTGGACTTTCAACATGCGATTATTCCCTCACCATTTCCCGATTGCCAAACGCTCTTTGTTGTCCTCACTCCATGAACATGCCGCCGATTATCAGTGCTCTTATCAAGGGCAATATGACCACTGATCACGAATTCTTAAAAACCAGGTACCGTTGTCATCACAGTTATTTTGTTATCAGAAAACATGACTTTCAAAAGTAAAAACTAATAGGGCGCGAGAAGACTGTGGCTTCTGCATGCACTGAACTTTCTTGAAGCTGCAAGGTGATCTGTATGTTCAAGGTGTGCCCGCAAAACCTGAAAAGTTGAACGGTTTTGTTATTTGGCCCACAATTCCGTAGGCTCTAGGATAGGGTCTTGCTGTAGGACAGTCAGGTTGTTGGACAGTCGTTATCGCCTTAATGATTCGGGGCGGTGCCTAGAGGTTATGAGTGAGCCCACGCACGGCGTTAAAACCGCTGGTTGTTTTCTTCCTAGATCGATCACTAATCGGTACAATTGGTAGATAACGCCGACGGGGCGGGCCCATTCTAGCCCGCGTAACACCGCCCGGATAGAATGTGCCGATATTAGCGTTGTAGTTGATCAGAGGATAAACTCGATTCTTCTTCAATGAAACGAGTAGAAGTAGGAGCATTCAATGGCATCCCGTACGTTTCTTTCGGGGTTTCATAGAACTTCTAATGGGGTGAGCAGGAACGTTACTGCTCAGTGCACCATTCAGTATGAAAGTTGCAACTGAGAGCACGAGAGAATCGAGGCGATTATTCTTGATAAGAGCCAAAAGCCGTAGTAAAAGGGAGATAAGAGTTTCCATTCATTCCCAGCTCAATAATGCTGGCCACTTGCTTGGCTTCTGTATTGCTCATCACTGGTTAGTTTTTAACAACTAATAAATCGAAATATCATATTAAAATAAAGTGACAATAATTAAATCAATGAAAGATAATAATAGCAAAACAACAGGTTACAGACTTAAAGAAATGTTTAAACATACCAATCTCAAGAATGTCTCAAAAAATGGTCTCAGAACTTTTTACTTATTGAGACTTATAGAAAAAACGAATAGGGATAACAATTACTGCATAGATCAATGAACATCAAAGAACAGACCGAATAAATGTAACCGAAATCGCTGATCTTTCGGAAAATTAGGTATAAACAAAGTCGCACAATTAAATTATTTATTAATTTAATGTTCATTTTTGATTAATTATTTATTTCATTTATATGCTAATTATTGATTATTGTTCAAAATATTTTGTAATTTATTTCATTTGTATTGTACATATTTTCCTTATCAATTATTATTTAAAATATTTTATAATTTATTCCATTTGTATTGTATTTTCGTTATTACCAAAGTAAATATCACAGCAAAATCACAGTTCGAAATATTAAGCAACTGCAACATAAAATAAGCCAGCAATAACAGGAAAATTCGCTTCCATGCACTTCTTTTTTTGACTAGAACTACTGTAAAAGTACTTGAGTACTTGAAAATAGTCCAATTATTGGTTATGAAAACTCCTACAGTATAACCTATTTTAAGGTTTGGTGAGCGCTGGATCAGAAGGCAAGGATGAACGATACACATACAACCAAATGTGTGTTGTTGACGGAAAACTGACTGTACTCAACGGTGAGGTATTTTTACTTGCCTTATTGCTTTAATCCCAATTTTGTTGGGATTATGGGTCCATTCCATTAGTTATACTCTTACAATAACTCCTAACAAGTTCCGAGGCAGTCAAGAGATTTATATGTACGACATGGCCTTGAAGGGAGGGCGTACCTTTTCCTACCTCTTCGCGTACCCCTACACTCCTTATCCCTGAGCAAGAGTAGGCGTGGCATTGAACATGGCACGGAACTGGTTACTCGTGGAATATTCCAGTCTGGGACAACTGTCATCTTGTTCTGTGTTGAACAGAGACACGACAACAATTGTGTCAAGATGAAAATATCTCACCAGAAGCATAGACACCTTCAGGTTAAGTTGAAGCATGCGGCCACGCCTACCCGATCTCAGGGGTTTCGAGTATACCTTCCCATTTGCGATGGCATGCCCGTAGTGAGAAAGCTAAAAATAGCCCCCTTCCCGCTTCGTGATGTCATCTCTATGGAAAAAGAGCTAAAAATGACAACGATCTACTTTGAACATTTTATGGTAAGACTTCTTTTGTGATCGTGGCGGTTCGACTTGTTATCGTCTCTTCACAAGTTGCGTTATCGCATCCAAGCAACAAGTGTATCTCAGAGATCGTAATGACGGTAACAACGGACCAAAATTACAGAAAAAGTGAGAATAACAATATTTTTCAAATTGATAGGGAGTCTTGCAGTTTTGCATAAATCAGTCGTCCCTCAATAAACCCTGCTTCTGGTCAGAGAACCTCATATAGGTGAGAATGTGGAGAAGTTCCCTTCAAAACGGTCCCCTCACACTCCCCAAAATCCGAGAATGAGGTAGAGCAGAACAGTGGAATATCAGGAACGGTAAAAATACGACGCCTCATGCTGAGGAAGAGGGTAAGGCAAGTTCTGAAACACTGGGTCTTCGCAAATTTTGCAAAATACAACCTTTCTCCACCCAGCTGTCCCTCTGTGGTCCTTTCGCCGATCAGTTTAGCAACTGTTTTACGGAATATCCCAAAACTTTGCCATCGGTCGGGAGGAGGTAGTGGAGGAAGACCTCTCCGATCAACTCAATAGCTGGTACTGTCAGCCCATCTCCAAGGAAGCAAATATTAAACTCTACGCAGACTGGAACCTATAATTGCATAGGCCATGCGCACTTTAAACACGTGGTGGACTCCCGATAGGAGCGAGTGCGTGGCTTATCCTCAGTATCCTCAGAAGAAGTAAGATTGCTCATCTGCTCGATTGCTTATTATACCTTTTTCTTATTTTTCTTACCTTTTAAGGATTCGATTGTCGGGAACAGGTTGCTGTAGCAAAGTGGAAGAACGCAGTGAACGCATCCGGGTAAATCAGTTAACCTATTTCCTTATCCCTGAAAATTGTAAAGGCTCTTTCTTGAATGTTGGAAAACGGGAGGCTCTCCTATGCTACGACTAAGAGCTTTCTTGCAGATGGACTTTCCTGGAGGTTGAAACTCGAGCAAAATTTGAGCCCGAGCTTCAGGCCTATGCGGCTGGATACCTTGAAGGTAACATCCAAGCACATTCGGGCCCACGTGCTTGCTTTAAGTAATTTTTTTTTTTTTTTTTTTTTTTTTTTTTTTTTTTTTTTTTTTTTTTTTTCTTTTTTTATTATGCTGATCGTTTCATTAAATTTTGAATGCTTCTTTTACCAGGTGTACTCTCCCGCGAAGTGCTTCATTACCACATTCAAAACACAGTAGAGACTTACTGCACGAATTTCACGCAGTACTGTGATCGAATGAAGGAATTTGTTGGCCAAAACCAGGATTACATCAAGCAAACGCTCGCCTCCACGTCTAGAGATGACATGTACTGGTCGGCAGTGAGTTACTGAAATGTCATAGAAGACTGTCCTATTGCTCTACAATCCTCCAATGCAGGACCACTGCAAACAGGGCACTCCTGCAGATTTTCTTAGTTACTCCCTCCTTATACTGAACGAACACTTGTACTCTAATCGGGACAGGTGGGACGATGTGCGCTCTGTCCTACCTTCCTTACGCTACGGTGGTACTTACACTTAGGTTAGCGACACAAGCGGCTCTGCCGCAAGATTAGAGAACGACCGCGAAGTTTGCGATAAGTATCATATTGTGTGAGTATGTACAGTCTAAACGATTAGCAGTGGAGCGAGGTGAGTCGTAGTGGCGCCATCTCCGAATCGCGTGACTAGATGGTGAAGAATCAACGCAGCCTGAGGCTCAATTTCAGGAGAGTACAGGCACTGGAGTCTCGAGGAACAGAGGAACGAAGAACGCTACGCAGTCGCGTCGCTGCACCTACTACTACAGTACCGAAGGAGTTCGGGCACGCCTCTTACAGCTAAATTAAATTGCAGCCATGAAACTTGAAATGTCGTCAGTGTGCATGGCACAGACTCGATCTGAAATTAATGCGGGAGGGGGTATAAGTCTAATTACTGTAGATTTTGGTAACGTTCTCAGGACAGGCTCCTTTCTCCGTGTCAGTCACGTCAGAGTCTTTTACCCATAGAAAACCTGTATAGGCGCCCAGTATATATGCAGTAAGTAAAACTTGAAGGTAATATTGAGTAGCTCTTAAGAATCGACAATTTCCGATCCAGTTATCTTTATTCGAATTCAGGTCAATCAGCGTACTACCAGCTCACTGGCTTGATCGATGGTTATGAAGCTCGATCCATTACACCTCGAATAACCTATGAAATGCATGCAGTTTTGTAAGTTTCAGATTCTTGTAGCCAAGGTGTAGCACTAAGCAAAATATCAAAATATGCCACTCAAACGCAGTAATATATTTTCAAAGCACTATTACCTATTTATCTAGTAGTGTACATAATAACACTCTCCTTACTCTGTTTTCAGTTATATTAGGCTTTTCGGCACTATTGAACCATTACTACCCAAAAAAGTCAAACAAATTTTTCTGCTGAAACTTTGCCCACATAGGTAATTTGGTTTCCTGACCCTAATATGATACTCGTTTTCAGCGCTGGCGCCAAATTGGCGCCAATTGGCGCCATTTTGGCGCAGCTGCCTCCTCACCAAATTCAGTGTAAATTTGCATAGTACGGTTATTTGATGTCCTGATCACGAATACCAAATTGGTTTTCAGCCCTGACGCCATTTGGCGCCAGCCATTAGGCGTTGATCTGGCGCCAAACTCTTTTTATCAAAATCGATAAGAACCTGCATAATGAGGTTGTTTGATGCCCTGATCACAAATATGACATTTCTTTTACGACGCTAGCGCCATTCTGGCGCCTCTCTAAGGGTGAGCTTGGGAGAAGAGTGATTTCCTTCAGGTCAGGTTCAGCCTTAGCAGTGGGCAAATGATCGCAGCGCCAAGCGCCAACGCTAAAAATGAAGTGATATGTCAATATGTCAAATAACCTTCGTATATAAGTTAAGTGGTTTGTACCAGGGTATTTTGGCGCCATCGCATGTGGTGCGGGCGCCAGGCGGTTTCAGGCTGAGCGGATGTGATATTCGTGTTCAGGAGGTCAAACTACCCCTGCGTACTGGTTCTCAGCGAATTCGGTGATTTAGGGTTTTTGGTACCAGCGCCTGTGGAGCGGA
>MU950019.1:0-37600 GCA_036418165.1 Cooperia oncophora
CCAGACACCACTGCGAGCCCCTCCCCGACGGTCACGCCTACTTATGATCGCGGACTAGATTTTCAACGGTAGACTCTGCCCATTCTTTAAAGGGTTTGTTGCTAGCTTCGAGGTTTCGTAACTTTTCAACTTTTTAATTTCACGTCCACTCTTTGCACAAAAAGATACTCGTACCGCACGCATTTATGCACCAGCAATTTAGCTGCGCCTCCTTGGCCACGCCCACTTGTTTTTGCGGAATTTTGATATTTTTTAAATTTTCGCTTTTTGGAGTGCCATGAAGCGCCGCCCACTGGGAGGCACCGTCCGAGGAGGCCCCGTCCTCTTTTCAAAAATGGTGCATCTGCAGTATAGAGCCTTGGCTTGCATGCTAGGCATGCATCTCGTTCGTCAGTCGGAACAAATAAGCCAGGCATCACTCGGAACAAATAAATCAGGCAAAGTTTGTTCCGAACCAGCAATACCCTATCCATGCGCCCAAGGCTCTATACTGCCGAGTTGCACAACTTTTAAAAAGTGGGCAGGGCCCTTCGAAGTGCGTGTAGCCCCTCGAAATGGGCGGGGCTTCATGGGCACCCCAAAAATGCAAACATGTAGAAAAAAAATCAAAATTCCGCAAACAGCAAGTGGACGTGGCCAAGGTGGGGGGTAACTTGCTGGTGTATAAATGCGCTGTTACGAGTATCTTCGTTGTGCGACGAGTGAACATGAAACTAAGAAGTTAAAAAGAGTTATGAAATTTCGAAGCTCGCATAAACCCTTAGAAGAATGAGAGTAGTCGGCCATGTATTGTGTTGAAAATCTACGCCCGCGCTGACAAGTAGGCGTGGTCGGGAAGGACTCTCAGTGGTCTGGTTGGCGTGCTGTATAATGGTGAATTTGATTTGAAACGTGGTGAATTTTATTTGAAAAGCGGTTAATTTGGTTTGAAAAGTGGTGAATTTAGTCTGAAAAGTGGTGAATTTGGTTTGAAAAGTGATGAATTTATTTGAAAAGTGTTAAGTTCAAAATGGAAATGGTATACAACACTTTGTTGATATATTTTACCTTGCACCTTGTTGCCAACCACCAAGCAAAGAGTGATTGCCTTGCTTCCAGAAGCTTTTTAGTTACGGGCCGAGAAAGGGGAAATTCCATTTTTGAAGAACTTTTGAAAATCGTACTTTTCAACTAGAAATGGCCGATGAGAGATTAGTTTAGATGGCAGTCAGATAGAGCTAAATCAAGACTACCCGAAGACGGTGGTGCTTAAGGTTTTCGAGCACTGTCATTTCCAAACCCCTTTGAGTGATCCTTAGCTGTGGTGATGAAGCAGCCAAACACTGGTGGGTTGTGGAACCAAGTGGTGGGAATCCTCATTCTCCTTCTGCGGTTGATTACAAAGGACTCGCTGGTCACCACAACGTTGGGAGGAAGAGATTCCTTGCGGTGACTCACACCACATACACACTATCACCACCCTACTGGATCGATAGGATTGCGCGACCTTTGCCGCCCTTTCTGGAGGATCTAACCACTAGTGCTTCCGGAAATGGTTCACCTAGAGACATCTCCTTCATATCCATTTACAACGTTGTGCGACCAGTCCTTATAGCGGGAGCGGAAAAGAACTTGTAGACAGTACAACATGCGACCCTGCATGAGTATCGTCAACTCATGAGAAAACTTTGACCGGACTTCAACACTTTCATCAGGGAGAGGACCTCTGTCCCTGTGCTCTTGGAACGGTCAAGTGTAAAGATCAAATAGCGAATTGATTCGTACTAATTGGTTTTAATGTTGGAGACGCAGTAGGTCCGAATTCAAGACAGTTGGCCTCTCCGGACAAGGCTCGTCTCCTACGTAGAAGTCGCCTAAAGACACAACATACGCTTAACGAGAAGGCGTGCCCTCCGGTCTAACGATCCATCAGATGTCGAACGTAGCGGTTTCCCGTCCGAACAGGCATACAGGAAGGGGGATCCAGGGCCGTCGGACACGCTTGTTCCTCCATACTTCGCACAAAATGCAACTTGCGGCGCATACCCCGATCCCGTTTATACTAACTGCCGGTTGCGCGGCGCATGTCGCGAGCAGCGCTCCTGGCACTTTGCCAAGTCTTGTAATGGCGCTTTCGAATACAATTAAAATGCAAACCCCTGATGCAGATGGCAGCTGAGGCATTATTCATGCTGCAAAGTCGAAGATGATGACGAGGGCCAGAACTCAAGAGCCACTGTGCTGCTTCTAGAATCCCCTTGGAGGGCGCGCATTCCCACAAAACATGATAATGGAAACGGCTTGAGCGTCTCACTCGTTAGTTCAAACTATTTTTATGGCTGTGGAGCAGGAATCGCGCTGAACTGCGAATTTACACGGGATTTGAATTAATTTATATCTCCTCAAAAGTTTTATTTATATTTTATTTACACCTACATTAGCTGTTCCTCAGTTCTAGCGTTTATCATTCATCATCGATGTTATTTACAAACCACAACCTAACTTTGCGGCGCGTCGCGCTGCGGCGCGTCCGCGCCGCAAAGTTAGGTTGTGTTTTGTAAAGGTGACCGCCAGGTGATCGTGCGGTGGCTGGGGTTTTTCTACTACCCTTAACTACTGCAACAATGTTTTTCTTGCCATTACGTTTCTGACAACATGACTATCACATTTCATGGACTTAGTGAGTCTTTTGGCGCCTGCTCATAACCAATGACGGCATGAGCATCATCTATCATCCGTTCTCCAGTTATTTCGATAAATTGGCTGATATCAATGTGCTAATAGACTATGTAGACTTTAGAGGGCACTTGCGGCGACATACTAAAAACCTTTTCCATGCACCTATGCGAAGAAGGTCAAAAGGCAAAGGTGAGAGCTAATGGCTTTGTGATTGTGAACTAAACATCAGTTTATCCTTTGATTATTTATTCAGCAAGACTCCATAATTATAACTATGCCAATCAGCAATTCCAAACGAGACTATTTTACATGTTATTACGTCTTCGGACTTCGCAGGCCTCGGTAATCACAAAATAATTGACTCTAGATTTCGATTTGTTATTCTATTATTAGGAGCACCGCATTATTAACAAAACTATTTCGACGGCAGAATGTTGCTCTCACCAAGACAATATCCCATTTACCAGTAAATGATGGTTGATCGAAGTGGCCATTTGAAATGAGATCTATACCGCGTGTTGCGTCGTTGGACACAGGTTTCAAATCTGCCCTCCAAATCTGCTAAACGATTCTCTGAATAGAATTATGGAGGCTTTTTTAGCAGACCACTGCTAGAGAACATCAGTGCTAAGCATGTATCTTAATGACGGATGAGCACACTAATAACGTGCAGCGATGGCCTAGTGGAGAAGCGACAAGAGCCACGTGTGCGAGGTCGAGGCCTTGGATCCTTCGATCACTACGCGTTTTGCTCCCTGCACATCCTAAATGCACTTTTGCGGGGCTACGGGACCTGATCCTACCAAAAAATGTAATATCTGAAGGAATGGAGCCATTCTGGAACGCTCCTGAAGGATACTCCTCATCGATGGTTCCGGCGGCACTATTTGTTGTGTTGTGTTACGCCACCAAACTGATTCCAGATGATATGGAAGCCAAAAGTTAATGTCATGATCGTGATCAGGACCGTAACCAACTAGGATAAAATTCAGCGGAAAAGCTGCATTGGCCACAGAGCTTTTGATCGGCGATAGTGCAAGCGACCTACGGAACTTGTTGCTCAAGGTTTCCTCACTGTACCGAAGACAGATCAAAGTCTTAGAATTGGTTGAAAACTTGCTCCAATGCTATTTTGAGCCTCAGAACACAAACATCTCTCCCGTTCTGGAGAACCAGACCACGTCTCATCTCAGATTTTTTCAATTCGTGGGTTTTGGTGCGCCTTAGCTACATTGGTGGAAAGGGGATGCGAACCTGGGTGGATAATTCCTGCATGTTCATTCTATCCGCAGAAATATCATTTGCAGATACAGATGGCAGATACGGTACAAGGGCCCATCGGCCAATATATATCTCGTTTCAATGGCCACATCGACCAACCATCCGTTCCTTGGTTAGATGCGGAATAATTCGTATGTCCACCAATGTTGCAGGACCTCCGTCCCATACTCTATCATATTGGTAGAGTTATGAAATAGGTGTGTGTGTTTGGTACGTTTTCGATTTGACGGATCAAGTGGGCTACTTGTACTCCTTGCTAACACGTGGGTGTTATTCGCAGGAATTCTATTCCTCATCTACTCCACCGTTGGCATTACCAAGTCTGTAGTCAGATTCTACGTACTACTAGCACACACTATATCGAGGTAAACTCTCTTAATGCTACTTCGTCTTCTTGTTTTACATTCATTACTCTGATATTGCGGCTAACGATCGCACTCTGGCGATTGCAAAGAGTTTGCCTTTTAGTCGAAACCGTGATGTGTCCTATAAATAGATTGCGCGAGTGGTGTTATTTGCTGTCCAGAAATCCCAAGTACGATTATTTTCTTTCTCCAATCGATATGATTTCGCGACTCTTGTCTTCCTAGAAAGTTCACCATTCAAAGCGTGTTCCTTTACAACATATCAATTACTGCTCTGTATGATAGTATAGTCCGATGCCAATTCCCTACGATGTATGCAAGTTCACATGAGCGTGCAAATCTTTTACTATAATAGGGATTCACCGAATGTGTAGGAAATCTACAGAGTCCGCAGATGACATCTGGAATTTGCCAGCAGTTTCCCGCCAAAAAACTGTCCTGCATTTTTCCGTAAATTTCTGTTGCGTGAGGGTGTAATGCTTTACTAATATTCCGCCTTGTTTGAAGTCGAGATGCTATTGCAGATGACGTGCTCATCACAACGCCGAGGAGTGCTGATATCGCTGCATTATATGGTCAGAAGAGGATATGCTCCGGTAAGAAATATGTCGCCGCATCTAAGACTGGACACAATGTACGGTAAGAAGAAACGACGTCTGCGTAAAGCGAACACTATCAGGATGAAAGCCCAAGCCACAAGAAGCGAGATAGCCCATGGCAGCTGTCCGCTTGCTAGGACTAAAAGTATGGATCACGAAGGGCTTTCTATTCATTGGTGCAAGCCAAACAGTCACGAAGGGGCGAGATGGCGAAGGAAGCTACGAATTGGCGTTCGATTCAGGAGGCCCGAGTTGTCTAATAACAGCTCTTTGACACTATTTAATTATTGCTAGCGCTGTGATTGAACCATACCGTTTCTTAAAGAAAGTCTTAACGTTCCTTATAAAAGTTTTCTCAGTGCAAGGCTAGAAATGAGTAGCAAATTTCAGGCGTGGCTCAATAAAACGTAGCCAAAAACGGTTAGTTCTCTGTGCAAGAAAAGCAAGGCTCGCAATAACCAGTATTATAGGTCATCATTCATCTCATACGATGGTGATGGGTACTACGACAGTCTTTCAATGTAATCGTGCTGGGAAATCCGACAGCCGCGCCCCTCATAGTAGGAAGCAACAACTCCACCGCTCCTCCTACGTGGATGCACTAGCGTGTCTGTTCAAATGAGGACGGCACGATTACAGTCAGAGCGTGCTTAGGCCATGTGGGTCACGAGGTTGAACCTGCACTTTCACGTCTATAGACTGTACAAAAAGAGTTTCGCAAGAATATGTTGTAAGGTAAAGCCATAGCGACCCCTATCAGGAACCGCCAACTAAAGTACATTTTATTGAGAGCGTTCGTTGGATTATGTAATTCGGCGATGCCTGAAAGCTTTCTCGACGAAAGATTCACGGTTGCACTTTATTACGAAAAACGAGCTGTTGAACACCATCGCGGAACATGGACTCAGACCTGGTTTTCGCGACGAAAACGATCTCAACTCTTTGCAACTGCGAGCAGCTGAGCAGAATCTGGATGATGGAACTCGCCTTCTGCAAACGCCCGCCGATCGTAGTGGAAAGGGATTTATTGTGGGTGGGATTATGCTTGTATCTGATTCAGAGAAAATGCAACTCCTCGAAAATTACAATGGCTGAAGGCGTATTCCACTCGTGGCATATCTGTTGATGATACACATGGCGCGACACGATACAACTTGAAATTAGCGACCATTGTTATCGCCGATGAAAGGGACAGAGGGCTTCCCGCTGGTTAGTTTTGGTGAGACTCAGAGTTAGGATGAAATGCCTAGTTGAATTTTCAGCAACTATGACGTCGTTGGATGTCGAGAAGCTATTCGAAGAATGAAAAACTAATGCCTGAGTTCAACCCCAATATCATTGTTACTGGTGAAGCTTTGTGATTATATAAGGGATTGCGGGCAGTGTTCCCATCGTCGACGGCGAGGCTACACTACTGCCGATGGCACATACCTAAGACTTGGGGAAGGAAAGTAGAAGAACGAGGTGGGGTTCGTTGTCAATTTTGGACAGTCCCATTTGGCGCATGCTTTCCTGAAAACTTTCCTCACCATCGAGAGCGCATTAACAACGATCTGAAGCAAATCCTTCTTATTGGACCGCTCAATACTTTTCAATTGAAATTCGGACAACTTTTAGCCTATGCCTATTTGGACGTCGAAAAACGGCACAGAATACTTGCGATCCGACTACCTAGGCACGTCCCATCATTCTCGCTAAATTCCGGTGATAATTTTCTGCTTTTTAGGCAGAGCGACTAGCTGGACATCTTTCGGCATCCATAATGGGAGCCATAATGGGCACAACTATGCTAAGTGAGCGCTGACACCTCCGCTCGAAGGATGAGGTCCTTCAGAGGAATGCGAACTCACGAGTCGATTGCTTCGTGGAATTGTTGAGAAGAGCCGTAGAGGATCTAGCCGATTCTAACGAAGTCACGGAGGGCATCATGTGCACTAGTTGGCAATAGTTGAGATGCATGAAAACACATTTAGAACCGGCGTCGACTCGCGACTGCAAGTTGTTGGACGCAACAAACATCCAAACGGCATCGTTTAGCACCACAATTGTATAAGAAAAATCCGCAGAAGATATCCGAGACTGGCAGTAACACATGGGAGATTAGGGGAAAAAAATCCAGAGTAGAAGTTTGTGGTTCAGGGCAAAATGGGGATGTACTTGCTCACCAACATAGAATGTGCACTGTCCTTTGTGCGGAGTGTGCCCCTATACAGGGAATACCGGCTCTGTTGTTCAGACAACTGCATAGCCTACGTGGCTATGCAGTTTCTGGACAACAGAGCCCATATTCCCTGTATCCATCGGCATGCGGTAAAAATCCTTAAAGGCCCAGCTGTTTCTGAAGGAGACCCGCCGTCTCATCTAGTAAATCAAGGCTCTAAGGATATCCCACCATCTGGAGATGTAGCTAGTGAATTACAGAGCCAACTGGAGACAAGAAAAACAATCAGGAATGAGATTGAGCTAGTAAGTGGTTTCATAAGTGTAGTATTGAAGTGGATAGTCTACGAATAGTTTTAGGCATTCTCAGTTGTCAGCACGAACGTGAGTAGACTGGTCAACACAGACACCGATGAGACTTTGTCAAGTCTTTGCGATATTCGCGACCTTATCACTGCGGCACCAAAAATGGTTTTGGTATCGAGCTCAGTGAGACCTGAGATTGCTGCACGTCCTGAACTTACGGGGCCTGGAAGAAAACCGCTTCTCCAAAGAACGGCACTCGACAGGATGAGATGGTATCGATCATGCATTAGAGTCAGCGTTACTGTGGGCAATGGAAGCACTCATTTCAGAGATCAGAGTAAAGATAACAGTGCGACATGACAGAAAGGATGATAAGTAAAGAAGAAATCTTAAATTGTGAGTGGATTACCAGTACCTCGTTCAAACTTGTCATAAGCGATAGTCGAGATTAATGTTTTGAGGTAATTGAACTGAAACAGGGTATACTGACTTGCGTTGCATGGATTGTGATGCCCTCTTAATGGTGTTTTGTTTTTCCTTAACTGTTGCTGCTCTGATGTTACATATTGTGGATTACTGTCATGCCCTGAGCGCAAGTAGAGGAATAAATAGCTGAATTGACAAGGGTGGATGAAACATTTTACCAGAAAAGTTTCGTAGCATCGAGCTGAACATTGTGGAGTGTTCTTTAGAGAATCCAAGTTACTAAGAAACTTGGAAAAGAAAAGAAAAGAAAACCTAGTTTTGAAAACATTAGGAACAACGAGGGGTTTTTGGATGCTAAATGTCTGACACAGCTGCTTTCTGGCTCATCTAAAACCGTAGCCCTTAAACTCTATAAGTTGCACGGCCTATTTGTGAGGTCTTGAGCCGATCTTGAGCAGTCCTAGGACTTCCTCGACAGAGCGCTTCACGAAGTTTGAATTGCTTTCGCAGCACTTACTGGGCAGTGTTCGGACTTCGCGACGTTGGCGAGATCCGTCGCGCGTTGGGCGCGATCGCTGCGCATGTTTCGATTACGTACATCGATCGCGTTGAACGCGTGACTGAAGCGCTACCGTCGCAATGTCTGGGTCACCAATGCAAGCCTTGAATGCTCGACAACTTAACTATGCGAGCTCCTAATTACGCCCTCACCATTGCTCCCACACCGCTTCAGCCTACTCTTTCTCTAATGTATTTGTTCATAGCACAATGCAGACGGAAGCAGACATCAGCTTTGAAGAAATAGAAAAATTGACTACAAGTAAGTTTTGCTAATGTATGTTTGAGGAGCACTACCGAAACGGAAAATATAAAACAATTGTACGTTCAACCGTTTTTCTGAAGTGAACTTAGGGGTTTTCTTGCTGTTGTTTTCTCTTGGGTGAGCCTAACAAGGAGAATGCAGCACTCAGCTAAGCCTCCCCATACACCCACTTTCCCGAACACTCACCTCGCACCACGCCCCAAGGGGAACTAGGTATGAGGTGAGTCTGCCTATTTGGCCTAGCTAAATGTACGCATCTGACTTATAGGTGTATATAAAACGAGTGTGTCTTTTTTACATAGAGGAGAACACTGCTAGAACTCCCGTCAATCCTAGAGCATAATTCCATTGACCGCTGGCGCGCTCCGCTGCCGCCGCAGCGCGACCGCTCCACACAGTCAGGTCGTGATTTATAAATGACATCTTCGTCATCTTCGATTCGGACTTTGCAGCATGAGCAACAGCTCGAAATTTATCGGAGTTTGCTTTTTAATTGTATTCCAAAGTGCAATTTGACTTGGCAAAGTGCCAGGAGCGCTGCGCGCGACAAGCGCCGCGCGTACTGCTGTCAGCATAAACGGGATCGGGAGGCTGCGCCGCAAGTTGCATTTTGTGCAAAGTATGGAGGAATAAGCGTGTCCGACGGTCCTGGATCACCATTATCGTTTGGACGGGGAAGTCGCTACGCCGACAGCCGATGGCTCGTTAGACCCGAAGACGACGCCTTGTAGTTGAGCGCACAGTGTGCCTTTGAGCGATCGGGCCATTCCAAGCCGTACAAGGTAGCATCAAGACCTAACTCAAAGCAAATGCCACGTGTGCCACCAACCACTTTGTGACTTAGTGAAGATTCATAGTGTTACGAAAATGATGAATTTCAACTATCGTTTTGGATACGAGAACAGCGACTGCGATTGACAGCAAAGCAGCTGTGGGTTGCTTACCTAATACCCTTCCCTTCGGGACAACCTAATAGAATCTTCGCTCTCGGGGTTCAATGCCCATATTGGCTAACCGGCTCATAACGTCAAACGGATGAGTGCTGCAAGGTCACGACACAAAATTCATTGAGATGAGAGGGTAAGAGCGGCCGTGGTGTAAAGCTGTGCCGTCACATTTTTGGAAAACGATGAAATACCCAAGAAATCAAACAGGCTTTCTCAATCTGTTCACATGAGCCACATCGTGACGCACGCGATCTGCAGTGTGTCAAAGTTGTAAATTAAGCTGCTGGAAATGCAATTTTGTAGTTTACTCATCGTTGCGTGAAAATTTTCCTGTACTACCTGTGACAACGTCACCCGGCTTTTATGAAAATTTGGATTTGCTTGCTCTGAAGCTGGCTTCAAGCTGGCCACTCACCTCCGCGGATTTCTTACCGTGTTGGGGTGAAGTCGGGTGGTGGGTCCGCAGGTGCAGTGATGTGCTACGTTATCCGGTCAAAAGTACAGTCATCATCCGGGCAGTCGATTAGGCGGTCAAAGAGTCGCAGTCAAAGAGTTGCGGCTCGTCACGAACGCGGCGATCAGCTTTTTCCAGCCTGCTTTAGCCACTTTCTCTCTAATTTTCACTCTATTTTCTATTTTTTCCACGGTAACTTGTGTTATTGCCTTTGTGAAGTCTATAAGAACGTGGATTCCTTTTTGTTTCTAAAACAGTGCTTTTGCGAATTTTTAGGTATTTGTTTAATTGTTCAATTGTTCGCAAAAATTAGTGAAATCTCACATAATTTACTTTGTGAAGACAAGAAATAATTAACCTCAAGGAAAGCAGCAGAAAGCAGTGAAAATCATTGAGAAAATGGATGAACCATGCTGGGAACAGCTGATCGCCGCGGTGGTGAGACTCCGCAGTCACGTCGCGACCCTTTCACCGCCTGTTCAAGTGCCTGGATGACGACTGTACGAAACGGGGCTGCAGAGTAGCGATGCCAGGAATCTGTCTCCGTCCTCTCTGCCCGCGCTGCCGCACGGCCAACTAGGTGCCTAGCTACTCTCAAGCGCGCATTTTGTCTGCGCCCACTCACTTGTGGTTGTTCTCTACCGATAAGTGCGTATTTCACTGCGGGACCTTGGTATCGACGCAAGTGGTGCACATTGAGCATGACGCGAGTGGACTATGGAGACCGCACTCGAGTACCATTAGCCTGCAGCCACGTGCCCGTGCGCTGCCAGCGGAGAAAGTGGCTACCAACTACAGCCGCGGATCTGTTCTTCCATTGCAAGGATCAGGATCGACGAGAGCGACTGAACAGCTTGTCTTCGTAGAAAGCAACAAATTTTGCTCCGAGAGTTGAAAAGACTGCCACACCACCAACAATACACATAAGACAGTCGCACGTAGTCACAATGATAGCATCCTCGAGATATATCATTTCCACTTCAAAATAGAATTGACCACTTTTCAAGCGAACGAAAGGCCAGGCAAGTGTGTTCCGTGTGACGAGCGAGACCGTAGCATGACAATTCAGCCTTTAGACGGTGCGCATCTTTTTCAAAAGTGGGCGAGGCTTGCACGGAGTGGGCGGAGCTTTCCATTGTAGGCGCGGCTTCTTGGCAAGCCAGAAATGTAAAATTTTAGAGAAAAATCAAAATTCCGCAAAAAGATGCAAAGTGGGCATCGCCAAGGGGCGGAGCTTGTGTCTGTGTCGGCGCACAGAGCGCATCTATGAGTGCGTCCGTTCTGTGGAGAGTGGATGAGAAATACCAAAGTTGAAAAAGTTGTGGAAATTCGAAGTTCGCAAAAAACTCTGTGAGAAATGGGCGGAGTGATCCATGTGTCGATGAACAGTCTTTTCGGTCGAAATTGGTATGTGAAACAGCAATAGACAAAAAAGTCAGAATCAGTTATGAAACAACATTTGAAAATTTGTGTCCGCGCCGACAAGTAAGCGTGGCCGTCGGGCGGGGCTCGTGGTGGCATCTTCCGTGATCTAGTTGATGGATTGCCCTATGCAAAAAGTGCGGTGAGGGAAGCAGTCCACCAAAACCAATACCAAGGCTGAAGCACAACTGCTTGGCTGCGTCCAACCATGTCTGAAATGGCCACTGAGGTAAGAAACCGGATCAAAGAACCACCCTAAGTCGGAACACTTTATTCATGTCAGGTCGCAGCAAGTAATAATCGATTCCGGTCTTAGCTCCGTCCATTGTGACACCGCGAGTAAGCATTATCACCGAGAATCAGAAATGAAAAACAGAAAAACAATATCAGCTGGAAGCACTATTATTACATACGGCAGAGTGGCAGTCAGAAAAGCAGTCTTTCCAATAACTGAAACTCCTCTCATCGACGACAGGCACGTTATAACCCAAGCAGTCAGCGAAGCGGCCCAGTTGAACGTTCCAGCCTCAGCCATGGACTTTGATATGTCAAGAAGGCGAAATCTCAAGAAGAGAATGACGAACAAACCAGTCACAATTCATCATTGCACGAGGACAGTCGTGTTGCAGGCGCAGTTTGATTTGACGGGGCACCAAATCGTACTCAACGAAGATTCTACAGGTTACCTTGTAAAGACCTGTGAATTCCGGTTATCGAGGTTGTTTTGTTGTATAATCTCGCACCTTCACAAGACTTGACACGATAACCTGTGGTCCACATGAACCAGCAAAATAAACAAGCGAAATTGCGGCTTCTCCCCCCCCCCCTCCCCTCTTCCTGGGTATGTGACAGGGACCATCGATTGTGGGCATACGGGACGTAACCTAACGACACCGCGCTCTACGGACCGATTGCCCTGCCTGGCCGTTTCACGAAAGTCTTGTCGGAATCTCGCCCTCCGCAGGCGAGCAGGGAAGAAAGTCGTAAATTGCCTCTTGGTCGCGTGCGGCAATGAGCGAAGCGTTCCCTTAATTTGCACCTTCCCTTCGATTGGAGCACCAGATTTCACGTAGGCCATCACATGGTGGACACTGCGAAGCATAATTATAGTTCCACCGATGAATCTCACAAAATCTCGTCTTACATGACGTTTACAAAAATGCTCCCAAATAGAAAATGTGGTAATCACCAATGCCAAATTCGCACGCCAATAATAAACACCGACTTGGAAGAACAATTTTTTTTCTTCGTTTTTTGGAAGCGGGACTTTCTGGAGACACCCCGAACAATATCCTTCGATACGTTGAGCTTCAACGTTGACTTGGTTTCCCTTAACGACATTTTGAAGTTGGATGCTTCACTCGGGATAAGGTGCTTATGCCAAACGAACGGCCAAGCAGATCATTAAGGCCATCTTCTGAACTGCATATCCTGTTGGTTCCTTAACAAAATTGTGGATAACGTGATGACTGCGGCCGTGCCATTTGACGCTTCGACACTCCTTGAGTCTTTTTTGCTATAATCTGTCTTTTTTCAAAGTCCTATAACGGATTTTCCGATGCCACAGCCTAGAAAAGGCAAAGCGTTATGAAGATGAGAAAGTTTTACTTCACAAAAATGAGAGGCAACGGGAAAATGTGCAGTGAAACTACTTTTGCGTCATTGTCAGAGTGACAAATTTTCAAAAAATAAAAAAAAGTTGCTCAGGAAGGTTAGTTTTGGCGTTGGCATGCTGGTTGGTAATGATAATTGCCACATTTCCCATTTGGCGGCATTTTCGAAAAAGTCGTGTCGGACGAGATTTTATAAGGGTGGAATAATCATTATAATAACTTCGCAGTGCATGTGTATTTTCGTTCATACTGTCCCCCCCCACAAATCCTATCCGCAGCCTCATCGTGGCGTGGGGGTGAACGGTTTTGGACTGTTCCAAAAACGTACGAATGCGGAAGGTGCCACGCCAGAGCCTGGCGAGCTACGCGGGGTTAAACTTGTTATCGCCGAAAACGCGTAAAAGTTATTGGCCTCATTCCCCTGAACCTGAGGAACCACCGACAGGCGCGACGTCGACTGGGACCGCTCGCGACGGCTGCTAAAAAATCACAGGGCCAGTGGAGATTTAAGTCGCCCAGGACTCAGGGTGAGGATCTGTACTTTCAACGCACGGACGCATTGCATCGGAAGCTCACATCGAGGTATCTGATGTTGCCAAGCCAGGAAGATCAAGGTACGACGTCATCGGTGATTTCGTTACGAAAGTCTTACGACCGAATCGGAGCGTTGCGATTGGAGAGATGTGGTTTCAACCCCAGCTTTTAATCTTTGTCGCCTACGCCACCAACATCGAGCTACGACGAGTATGAGCTTGAAGCATTCTATACGGAATTCGGAGAAGTTGTACAAGGAAGATCATACCCTCTTCAAGGCCATCGTCGGTGATTCCAACGCTAAGACGGACAAGAAGAACGACTGAAGAACTTCACATCGAACTCATGGAACGGAGTGGAATGAGCAAGCGGTGAAAGCTGCCTGAGTATATCATGTCGACCCCACCATCTATGGTAACTTCACATTTCTAGAGCCCTACTCTCTACGCTGGACATGGGAGTCTTCCTGGTGGACAATTCCCATGATGAGATCGACCACATCATTTTAAATCGAAGGTTTGCCTGACCAACATCGCTGTTGCTCCCTAAGTCTACACGGGATCCGGCCATCGTACTCCTTCGCGGCAAGATTCCGCTTTTCGATGCGAGAGAGAGAGGCCGCAAAGTTCAAGGAGCGAAGTCCCAAGACACCATCAACTGGGATCACTTCACTTCTCTCGCTGGCTCTGGTGAGCGATTCTGTCATGACAACACTCGACGCAGGAATACGAAAGGCTTGTTGCCACATCTTCACGACTGCGCCAAGAAGTCAGAGGGTTCCAAGATACCCAAGCAAGGCTTTATCTCTTGGAAACTGTCGAGCTCAATTTCGCCAAAGCTATTCAACGCCTCTCTCGAGAACGTCATGCGTCAATGGAACATGGGAGTGAAGATCGACGGTCGGCAACTACACCATCTCCGCTTTGCTGACGAAATCGTTTTGATCACACCAAACATCGAGCAAGCGGAACGAATGCTGGCTGAATTCGACTGCGCGTGTGGAAAAATCGGTCTACGGCTGAACCTAACGAAGACGATGTTCATGAGAAACGGATTGGTATCTGATGCCCCATTCACACTCAACGGAACGACCATCTCTGAATGCTCTAGCTATGTGTACCTAGGTCGTGAAATCAATATGATGAATGACCTAGCTCCAGAGCTGAGCAGGAGGAAGCGAGCGGCTTGGGGAGCCTTCAAGAACATCGAGGGAGTAGCGAAGAAGACGAAGAACATCAAGCTTCGTGCACCTCTTCGATTCCGCGGTCCTTTCTGCCTTGACGTACGCCTCAGAGACTTGGACTCTACGAAAGCAGGATGAGCATGCGGTCGGTGTTATTCAACGCCCCATCAAAAGGGCGATGCTCGGAGTTTCCCGCTACACGCAAGTGAGAGAGGGAATTAGGAGCTCCGCACTCCGCCAACGATCGAAGATCAGAGACGCCGCCGCATTTGCCAAGGTTTCGAAGATCAGGTGGTCGGGACACGTCGTGCGTTTCGAGGACGACCGCTGGACCAGAGCAATCACCAACTGGATTCCACGGGATGTCAAGCGAACGTCTGAAAGACCGCCTACGCGATGGTCAGATTTCTTCGTGAAAGCTCTGAACGAATGGTATGAAGTTCATTGTGTCCCTCGAGCTGAGAGAGTTCATTGGGCAACTCTTGCACGTTGCAGGGACGAATGGAGACGTGCTGGCGCCCGCTCGAGAAACTCGATGATCAACGGGAGCACAGGTGATAGGTGATACTGTCTATTCTCGATCAATACTACCTAAAATCGTCGTCATTAGAGGGTGCGATGTCGCACGCGACGTCGACTGGCGAATCGCGATTCTCCTGCCAACAACAGCACCAAATAGCATTTGGAATCACTTTGGTGTTTATTTGGTCATATGGCTGCTCACCGGAAGTTCATGCATATGCTAGTTTTCCGAAGGAGATGCGCTTATTCACTCCTTTTCTTTTTTCACCAGGTGACAATTTTTTTTATCTAATAATAAACAGGGTAGAGCCGCAGACTATGATTTTCGCGAGTAGGAAACGCGGGAGATATTGTAGTCTACGCCAAAAGAGAACCTTACCTGAAAAATTCCTGGGCGGCAAATGTAGCATTATCTCCAGTTAAAGCTGCAGACTCCGTAACACGTTGGCATTCTGAATAGATTTTTGAAATTGTTATCGTGATACCTGCTCTGACCTGACTGGTATTTCGAAAATTATTCCGAGAATACTGAATTACGGGCAAAGGTCATGGTTCTAGTTTCGAGTTCGATTTGAACTCGCACTTCACGCCTGCCGGATGACTGTGCTAACCGCTACGCCACCAAGGTCGTATAATTGCTGCAAGGCAGCACCTAAGCCGTCAGACGAGAGGGTGACAGGCGGCCCTGGTAGCGTAACGGATCGTGCAGTCCCCCAGAGAGCGGAAGGTACTAGTTCGGTCCAGCCTAGGGTCATGACTTTTTCCATAACTTTGTATTCATGTAATGAATGAAACTTGTTGAAAACAGAAAATAATATCAGAAATATTTTTCAAGGAGCCTAATGCGATAGTTTCAGTTCGTTCCCCTAGTAAGCCCTTCTTTCCTTGAATCATCTTTATAGCACAGTCCACGCTTCTGGCGTGGGCGGAGCCGGCTCGCGCTGAGACTTCTTCCATTGCTTCTATGCCTTTGCGACTGCGACTTCAACGAGACCGAGACTGGGCACTTCGACAGCTTTTGTCTTATCCTTATCTTGAGAACTTTTTATCTTCTCCGCTCATTTCTCCACCCACTTGAACAGCGTGAATTGTGCTGTAGACAAGAATAGTCTCAGTCATCAGCCATATAGTCTCTTCAGCTAAGGATAGTGGGGCGTGTTGAGGAGCTTCTGTTAGGCCGTCGGCTCACCCTGCAGCAGTTGCTTAAAGCGAATGGTAAGAACTACTCAGATAACGCGACAGCTCTACTCCTGTAGAGAACGCCCACTTTTTGAATGCAGGAACATGACAGCAAATGTTGCGGGTCCGCCTCTGCTCCCTGATTGACCTATCCGATTTGGGGAGGAGAGAGAGAACGTACTGATGAAAGCTCCTGCCACGCTAGCCGTCGGCTCTCTCTCTTCCTGTAACTGCTGCGAAATCCTGACAGCAGGATATACTGCCATGTTCGGACCACAAGGCGACAAGCCTCTCCCCTCTTATTGGCTAGCCACGCCTTCCTGCTGTAAAGCTGCGACAGGCACTACTGACAGGTGCTGCCCAGGGAAAAGCTTTGAACTGGAGTCTGTTGTGCTGCAAACAATCGTGCGGGACCACGCGCTGGTCCTATCGCGATTGGGCAAATTGGCGGGAAAATTTACACCGCTGTGACGTCACAGAGGGCGCAATTGCTGCTCAGCTGCTGCCTGCCTGCGCTACTGCTATGTGCTGTCGTCCGGAGACCTGCCATGCTACGGCCAGCCTTACTACTGCTGGATGCGGCTGGGCCAGAGCTGGGGTGCCGACGCGATATTGCTACAGTATCCACTGTTTTAAAATACCGCGTGATGCCAGCGAAATCGATTGTAGGCACACTTCAATTGTCATCCTTCGCCTTGCTCACCCGTCCGCTTCGTTTTTTTTGCGTTTTTTGTCGTCATTTTCGTATCTATTACACGCGATGCCTTTTTACTGTCCGAGTTAGGAGTAGTTAGTCAGTTTGGTTAGTTTTACTCAGTTTTTTAGGTAGTTTACTAAGGGATAGTTTGAGAGAGCATTCGATGTTGATGTTGTCAACCAGACGTGCTCTCGCTTTGAGGGTCCAGGGGTATTTTTTCGAGACATCTTTCAGGCCAGTAGTTGAAGGGAGAAGGTAAAGGAAGAGGGAACAGAGAGGAAGGAAGGAAAGGAAGTAAGGAGGAAGAAAGGAAAGAGGAGAGAGAGGCTTCGCGGTCGTCAAGTGCCCTGAGACGGCTGATCAGTCCTTGTGTGTGTAGAGTGGAGAGAGGAGATGGTACGAGATGGTACGGATTACAGTTGAGTGGGCCCAGTTTTTGGGAACTTAGGGATTTTGATTACGTGAAGCTAAAAGAAAGGAGTTTCGAAGAATTGAGGTTGGACAGAAGTAGTTTTTCTGCTTAGTTGCATGCGTGTAGTAATACTCTGTTTGATACCTCTGCATCAATCTCATTACTATTTAACCCCGTGGTTGGACGTCGACTGCGCATCTGAGACCGACTTGTCACAATCACCTTACGAGGAGGAGGAATTCGTCCTAGGCATCTTCATGGGGGCGCTGATTTCGTAGGGGGGGGGGGAATTTCTCCAAGTAGAAAGTGGCGTACTTCGGCAGCACTGCTGCGCTTGTTCCTTGTTTTTCAAGAGGTTGGAGAATCGGCACAGTTTCACTCCTTGCTTGGACGTTGACTGCGCATCTGAGATCGACTCGCCACAGCCATCTTACGAGGAGGAGGAATTCGTCTTAGAGTCTTCGTGGGGGGGGGGGCTGGATTTCTACCGGGGGGAGGCGAATTCCTCTATGTGGAACTTCGGCAGCACTGCTGCGCCTGTCCCTTCTTCCTCAAGAGGTTGGAGATCGCCACAGTCTCACTCCTTGCTTGGACGTTGACTGCGCATATGAGATCGACTCGCCACAGTAATCTTACGAGGAGGAGGAATTCGTCTTAGTCGTCTTCGTGGGGGCGCTGATTTCTACCCGGAGGGGGGCGAATTTCTCAAAGTAGAAAGTGGCGTACTTCGACAGCACTGCTGCGCTTGTTCCTTGTTCCTCCTGAGATGTGATGAGAAATACCTCGTATAACTGGTTTCTGGTTTCGCTTAGCCCCTCATCATACGATTTCTCATTACTCTGTCCTGGACTAATCGAAGACAGAGTGATGAAGAATCCTTCCCAAAAAGGCATCGCAGAAACACGTGACGCTATTCTACTAATTCTTCATGTGAATTGATGTTCACTTCATTATCGAACGTCTTTCTATACTTATACGTGCGTGTGTTTCAACATACATGTCTACCAATTACTTCCGTATTCGCTTAGGATTGGAAGATTCGGTTTTGCGCAGATTTTTATTATTGTCGCGACTGATTTCTAATTTCCATGTGAGCACATATAGGAATGAGGACTTTGTTCCATGATCATTTGAATGAGGAAGGGATGGATATGTAATAGATGCTCGCAAGTTTTTTTTATTCAGTAGTAGGGATAGAAGATCAAATTATCTGTCATCTTCGCTATGTCGGGTCCACTGGTCGATTTACGTGTGAGGAGCGATAGGACGGCTGCCCTCGAGGCTCTTCGGAATCTCTGGAGCTACCCACATTTGGAAGTAGATGGGTATCGGAGGTCGGACAGATGATCCATTTCGTCTCGAATAGTCAATTTTGCAGACCTTGCATCTTGAGGGTTGCCAGCTGAGTGACCAGGACATCGAAAACATTCACCCGGACAATTCTTGCATCAAATATGTTTGCCTTCGCCACAACCTTTTGGTCCATCCTTGGCTAGCTTTGAAAGCCAAGCTTCCAGCTGTCACTTATTTGGATCTCAGAGAAAACAGGTGCCTTTTTCAAGAATTACGACCATCGCTTACTACTACCGCATTATCAGCTACTGTTTATTTAGGTGGTTGTTTTTGAATGCGCAAGAGATGGAGGGATCGCATTTCCCTCACGTCGAGCAATTATTTCTGAGCAGACCATTGTACAGTATGCATCTTTGTGTTGTTGTTGTTGTCTGCAAGCTGTTCGCAAACGGAATCCCTTCTTTTCAGAAGTGAAGATGCAGTCCAGGAAATCTTCCCAAAGGTCGCCAAGATCCACTGCTCTAGCGACAACTCCCCTTTCATTTGCGCTAGCTCTGAGGAGGAGGAAACTCCTCACCGGCATTCACGGAACACTCCCTTGGCAAACGGTGTTTGATTATGAAGGCGCTAAGTAGGGTTCTGATTTTTTTTTGGTTTGCGGAATAAAGCAACTCATTGGCTTATGATTCATCATCCCTCGGTTTCTTAACGGGAACACTTGGCTGCGGAACTGCTGTGGTGTTAATAATTAGGTCTTAATACATTAGTGAATCCTTTTATGTCGCGTAGACGAACTTCCTCCTCTTGTTCTTCCGACTCCGACGAAGAGTCCGAACCTTTGCCGAAGATGCCGAGGCTGCTAAGAAGAAGTCGTTCATTGAGAGCGCTCCCTGGTGGGCATCTTTCCTAGTCGCTCAGTCTCTCCTGGAACAGTAAAAGCCTTCTTACTCTGTGACGTGTTTAGAACCAATGGCAGATTTGGCCTGCCAGATCGCTGATCTGAGCCCTGGACCAGAAGAACATGAGGTCGCAGAAAATCGAGGAGCATGCGAGGAAGACGTGGTCGTTGAGATCGAAGGATCTCAAAAGTCAGAAGAGTCAGCAGATGAGCGGCATGAAGAGAATATTCATGACGATTCTTCAAGGACCATCTGTCCCTTTCTAAGTAAGTGCGGCTTTGTAGCAATGTGCAGGCAAAATTCACAACTTGATTCTTTTCAGCGCCCGAGCAAAAATTACTATATTTTACTAATTTCAAACTGCTTTCGGAGTGAGCGAGGAAATGGCAGGGTATATGGATGATTTATTCCATGTTGTAAGTGGTTCAACCTTGGCAGAGCCGATTAGTTCATTTTCAGTTCCGTTGTTGGTGTTTTCAGGGTTTTCTTTTTTTGTTGTTGGGGTTTTCAGTGATTTCTTTTTTATTTCGTTGTTGCTGTTTTCAGGGTTTTCTATTCTTATTCCGTTGTTGCTGTTTTCAGGTTTTTTTAATATCACATGCTATGCAATCGCATTTACTTCGTGGAAAACATTGCCGTGAAGTAAAATGTATTGCCTGGATGGTGAACAAGCCGCACATCACCACACGCTCAGGCTTACAGAATTGGGGGGAATCATGATTAGTTTTGTGCGGTATGGTGGAGGAAAAGATTAGGGCGAGGGTTTCGGATCGAACCGATGAGGAAGAGATTGAGGAGACGGACGTAAGTGTCAGTATGTTAATAGATAGTTTTAGTTTCTGTTCTCCTTTGAGCATGCTCACTGATGGATCACACAATGTTGGCTATTCTGATAGTGGGTCAGTTCTGTTTTACAAATTAGAGATTCACTGACAATAACTGAATTTGTGTGCTTGTACGTCTTGTTTTAAAATGTTCTCCAAGGGATAAATGCGGTTCATGTTGCTCTTGTTTATTTTGTTTTTTCCCTGTTTGATGCTAACAACTGATGACTAACAATAACAAAAGAAACAAGAAATAACAAACGGAAACACAATCGTTAACAATAATGGTAAATATAAGATAAATTTTGAAGTTCGATACTCAGTCAAGCGGCTGATGCAGTATAGACGTTTCGGCCATTCCAAGTCTTTTCAGTGCAACTCTTGCGACTCACGCCTAATTTGTCCGAAGACAGCGTGTAGAAACACCGTGTAGAAATACCAAATGTCCCTCTAGGGTCCGTTCTCACATTCCGTTGTAGTGTTCGTAACCCTTCAGCTGGCTTCATTGTAGCGTTACTCCGAAGCGCTGCAAAGCATCGAAGCGAACTACTATTCACTTCCTGCAAATCGAGCCGCAACTGCCACTAATACTTGGAAGAGTCCTCAGTCGCCTAATTCAAACTCACAGACAAATTTATGCCGGGGTAAGCTTTCGTGTATCATCTTACTTTAAGTGCGGAGCTGATTCGCGATAAGCCCCTCAACCCATTCTAGGATGACAGTGGCGAGCGGAGCGAAACCTATTCATTCCCATGGTACAAGCGATTCATCGAAACGCACACGGACTTTGACGGATGCAAGATCAATATCATCTTGACTATTAATTTCAACGGCGTCAAAGGGAGAACACTCACGGTCTGTGCTTAACATTAGTGCTTTGGCCGTTTCTGCTTGCTCATCTTGCTTTCACTAACTCAGGTCGCAAACCTGGCCTGTCCACTTTCCTTGAACGGCAGACCTTCGCATCGAAGGTCTGCCGTTCAAGGAAAAAGAACAAGATCGAAAACATAGTATTGGCTGGCATCACTTTTTCGAAAAAGACCCCCACAGAAAATCTCCAGCGAGGAATGTTCTCTCGGTCAGTGATTTATGACTTCTCCGGTTGCATCCGTTTGCTAGGTTGAACTGTAACCCTTTAGACTTTGTAGCGAACTCGAGGCGCTGCTGGACAGCGAAATTCCCATTGTGCTAGATGAGCGCACCTGGTTCTGCAGCCCTATACTGTCTGAAAGGTGTCATTGACTGTAGCGTGAGTTCAGTACTTACAACCGCAGGAGCAGAATTTTTTGTATGGCATACAGTTTCAGGCCTTAAAAACACTATGCGACTTACCCCGCTGGCAGTCACAGAACGGTTGCCATCTGTGCACTTTCGAGGGTGAAAGAAGGAGTCATCGAGAGATTTGGTTTCCCAGTTTCTCTTATGTAGGAGATCGTCGCACATTTGCTCGGGATGCCATTTCAAACGCCAATGGGATCAGAGGTGAGCGATCCGTGTCTTCGTCCGTTGCTTAACGTCACACGTACGGGACACCTTGCACAGGTTGGATGCAGATGACGGAGATCCTAATGTTTCATAACTGTATACTAGACGCTCTACTGTTCTTAGAAGGAATAACGTGCGACGTTTTCCGAGGTTCCCGCTTAACTCTCCTCTTTCGTTTTCCATGGGGCTTTAAAGCAATCAGTTTAGCCATGTTCTCCCCGAATAGTCACGTTCCGGCAATGAAAAATCGTTCTGAGTGTCTGCAGGAGTTCTATAGCTTCATCACCGCAACTAGCAACTTCACATACGTGGCCAACTTCGTTTTGGGAATGGACGACTTATCAGGCATCACTGGATCTGAGAAGGACGCTGTAAGTAGAAACATAGCAGTCCATAGTTAAGTTTTCATGGCTTTGCACAGCTACATATTTTAGCTTTCCTTCGTTGCATTTCCCCTTGCCGCCGCTCTGAATATTTGGGCAGAACCCGTTGGTGCAGTCGCCGTGCTTGCATACTGGATCCTGGTGCGCGTGTTGAAAAAGAGCGCAGAGCTCCCAGGAGTGCAGGAATTGTCTAGCGCTATTGTGGTACGCAATCGAGCCGACTTTGTGCACAATGAAGGTTTACGTGGGCGTCGTTGTGTTCCTCATAATGTAGAAAGGTCTTTGGATGTAGGTTTGATAGATTTTATATATGGGAGTGTGACAATTATGGACTTTTAAAATGTATCTAATATCCAGTGCCTCGTCGACCACGCGATCCTAGAGGACCTGTATGACATAGGGACGCCTTATCACTGGTCAGCGAGTTCGTTCGAGAGTATGCATAGACATCTTCAGTTTCGCATCGCGCAGTGTACAAGTAACGTTGAGGACGCTCTTATTAGAAAGTATGCCTTCATTGGAGTCTTTCTGTTTGTAACAACGTGCACTAAAAAAAACTACAAATTTTAGTTTCCTTCCGTAAAGAGGCAATGGACCAGTTGGTGAAACAGACAGAGCAAATTAGCAATGAGGTCTTGGACCGTCACGTTAAGATCGCAGCAGGCGATAACCTTAAGTAACATAAACACAACTAGTTATGGCGATGGTAGGTAGAGTTATATGCGAATCCCATCATTCATCAGGACTTGCCCGCATAACACTCTCCTTGATAACGACTGGTACGTGCCAGACTCATGTATTTTGTGGCGGCAGGATCTGCTGAGTGAGCATCAGGTCTATTGGGACTCACACAGGAATCTCTCCACATTCAGGTAAGATGGTGCAGGGTATGGAAAATAAACTATATCTCCTTGATAACGACTGGTACGTGCCAGACTCATGTATTTTGTGGCGGCAGGATCTGCTGAGTGAGCATCAGGTCTATTGGGACTCACAGGAATCTCTCCAGATTCAGGTAAGATTGTGCAGGGTATGGAAAATAAACTATAAAAGGCTATAAAAACAGTTTCACTCATCGCTTGTGCAAGGGAGATAAGAAGTACTCCTCATCAGTTCATAAGAAAACGACGATGGACACTGTGCAGGAATTGGTCTACCTGGAAGTCAATGGGGTTCCCCAGTTTGGACAAGTGATCATCTTCGCATTCGATTCTTGAGCGAACGAGTGCCGCGTACTGCTGCGGAAGTTTGTGACCGAGGACCGGTTCATAGCATTCGTTCAAGCCTAGGACAGCAGCCAACACTGTACCACCAGCACGCTCTGCATCATACGATATACGTCGGTGTAACCGTTTTTTTAGAAAAGTGGTGGCACGGGAGCTCGTTCTATGTAATGCTTATGACATCTTGTCGCGAGCTATGCTAATGAACTCGGGATCCGTCTCTAATGTGTCACGAATCTAGTATTGTTTTGCTACTCAATCACTAATCCATCGGTGAACATAGCCAGATCCGAGCGTTGACACATCGGCGGCATTGCAGTCCTACCCCACATTCAGTTTTAGAGTAGAAAGTTGAACTTCACTAAGTTCCGACAGTTTCAACACATACCAACAGTTAAGTATCATGCCCTAACACCTCTTCTACAGACGTCTTCATCGGTGACACTTCTTTAGTGAGTTTTCGTACGTAGAAGGAGACCCTCGTGATCAGGAGAAAGTTCCTCCTGGGGAAGGCATTGTTGCTAATGTGTCGACTCCTTCTTGTACGTAGTTGTAACCTTCTCGCGATCTCCATATTCTCACCTAAGATGACTGAATGTAATCTTTCGGGTACTATGGTTCAACCTCAATATATGTCTACATTCCGCTGTTGCTTTACCCTAAAGGCATGTTGAAGAATTAAAGAACAGTGTTTCGAGTTTGTTCCGCTTCTGTGGGAAGGTACTGCCTTACATTTACATCTGCCGCTTTATAGCTACCATTAAAAAGTATTTCAGTGATACAGCTTTAGGCGTGAAATGAATGGTAGTCGATCCCCTGAATACATTCCAAACAGTGACGCGCTGCATATAGCCGAGCCGGCGCTCACATCTGTCGAATGTCTTCCAATAGGATGTGGTAGGAGGAGCTGTAAATTCGTAACGTGAAGTCATCTTGTCGTTATATTCTTATACTCCAGATACAGCCGAACTCCAGAACCTCCGCGATGATCAGTGCAGCTCAAGGTCTCTGACCAATACTATTTCGATCAGTTCACACAGAGAATGTACAGTGACTCCTCCATCGCTGGTTCCGGGTTTATCTCAGCACTCAAGGATCCCAGGAGCTCTTCAATACACAAGCCGGAGAACCGAGGGCACTGCAAGGTCTGGGGTTCATTGCAACCCTCACATATGAATTTGCTGATCCACAGCTCGTATTGCAGAAAACGAAGTATTGGCGAGGGCAATAGAAGATCCCTTCGATAATCAAGGCACGTCTGGAAGTTGAATACCACGTCGTCCGCCGTCGTTTCAAGGTTATCAAGCTCTTCATCATTGTCTGCAAAAACGTTTTAGAGCCTCTGCATTACAGACATCACCCGTGCGTTGACTTATTTCGGAGAAATTTCGGTGGAGCAGTTGGGCGAAGTTATGTCACACTTTGACATTCGACGAGTGTGACGTCTGTTTCCTTTGTACTTACGGGGTACTTGAAGACTAAGTTCAGATTTTCTTGAACATGAAGTGAGAGAGAGCTGTGTCAGCGTGGAAGAGACTAAACTGCTGCATGTGGCCGTAGCAAAATTACCACAGTCTTCGGATTCTGTCGTTCGCTCTCTGATGGCAGTGACTGCAAGGCAATCAGACGCAATAGTTGGGATGACAGTACTACTCGGCTATCTTGAAACCATTTAGCACCTTAGAAAATAGTCCTCTGCTTAAATTTGCAGACTGACTCGCTAATGCTGTACATAAACCATTTGTGCCGTGAATGTTACCGCTTGACGGATGCAGAGTCAAGGCATGGCGACCCAAAACTGTCGGATGGAACTTCTCTGCATGCTCGGAACTTGACCAGCCAGTGGACAGTTGAAGATTCATACCCATTTAAGGTAGATCTGATGGTCAGATTAAAGTATTTGTAGGTGAGACTAGAAGAATAATAGTGTTCTTTTCATGCTAAAAATCAGAATTGCCCGCTAGAACACTGGAAACGTACGCCGCGAGCGCGCCCAGAAGATCACACGACTCAGTGCATCGACTTTTTAGGCGGTACTTGACTCACATAAGTTATTAGGCTAATGAATACCTACCATAGCCACAATCTTAGTGCTCAGCTAACTTTAGGCGTGCGATCCCGCCCATGTCATTCAAGGGGACACCGGTTGTCAGGTAGATACCAAAAAAGCCTGATTTGAAGGACCTGCCGAGTGGTGTTGCGGAAGCACTAACAGGTCACTTACAGTGGATCAAGGCATCGAAAACACTATTGTAAGAGGTCTAGATTTATTTATAAGGGTGCTGTCTAGATGGCTTAAAATTGCACGCCCCAGAATTGGATGCCGCTCCGGAAAAATTAATTGGAGATCCCACTCGTTGAGGCAGACTAGTTGCTAGTGACTGCGTTTGTAGTTCATTTTTTTTAGTTTCTGGCTCGATCTTGGGAACAGTGATGCGGCGAGAGCTAGAGCGCTCAGGAAACGCAAGAATCTACGCATGCCTTGGGTACCACTCTTGCGGGGGGCACTCGCGCGAGCAATGTAGGTATACGAAACGTTAGGTAATTTTATGATGGGAACAATTTATTTACTGTTTAAGGCCGACATCAGACAATGTATAGTCAAAAACGACCACCTCGTGTCCCGCCCTCTAAGTAAACTTCAAATTTTGCTAAAGCTCGTGCAACAAAGTACATGCACTGTTATAGAAGAAGCGACATCATGATAAATCTCAACTCGAGCGCACTTGAATCGCCGATGACTGAGTGTTGGGCCCAGAGAGCCAATCAGCCAACTACGTAACCCGCGAACTCCCATCTCTCAGGGCTGTACAGCCATGGATTCTCACGTTTTGAAAACAGTTTTGCAATAATTTTCCGCTGGTCCGTTTTTTTTCTACCTGAGTATAGGGATTTTTTGTCGCTGGTCCGCCTTCGAACTGCTTCCCTGTCGGGAGTCTTCTATTATTTTCCGCGTGGGTGAACTCGTCGTTCGCCTTGATGGGACTCAAAACCGCAGGGTCACACCTCACTCAACACTCCGCCTTGGTAAAAATATCCTTCACGCGCTTCGTTTAATATCGTCGGATTCCCTTCTTGTTCACAACGGAAGGATGCACTGCAACTCTGTCAAGAGCGAGCTAAGTCGTGGTGATCCTGGAGTTTCTTGCAGCAGCAGTTCGACAGCGAAGGTCATCTCACAGCGTGGGGAGCATTGTGTAAAATAGTTGCCTCTGAGAAAAACGGACCAAGCGATAGTGCTGTAGCTACTGCACTCGTGTAGTGCCTTAACCGTTGCTAACAGCTGTAATTTCGGTCTCTATAACAGATGAAGTCAACAGTGTTGTATCAATATATTGTGCACTAGATCATTTTAACGTTGTCATGTTTTTTGCCCGGTATACAAGGGGGCAAAAAAAGACTTTTTTCTTCCTTGACATTCGAGGCGTTGTAAGTTACACTTTATTGAATTATTATTGGATATTTTTACCACCATATTAAAGAGCATATCAAATACTATTATGATACTCCGCCACAGCCTTCTGGAGGAGCGCCATCGAGAGATTCTGCCGCGCGACCGTGAGTGGGTGCCTGAGATCAGCGAGATAGTCGAATTCTCCGCCACCGTAGACCACACTATTGAACTCCGCCCGAACCAGGTAATTGAGGGGGTTTGGATCAGATGACCTGCTGAATATTCCACCTTCCTCAGGTACCCAACGCCCCTCGATTTCAAGTAGGCGAGTGTTTCTCCAACGCCCTTCGATTTTATGTGGTGGCACTCAATGTTGTAGCATTACAAAGTTTCCAAGAAGGTACGGGCGACGACATGTGTACAGGATAATCCTCACGAGTTTTTCTCGATGTAACCGCCAGTGCTCACCTTCAGTCCGTTGCCCGCGAAGAAAATATTGGTATCTCCATTCCAGGTACGTCCGGTCCCTACCATCAACTGGCGCCTTGGCGACTGGGGTGAAGTCTGACCGTACGGACGTTGACGGAGCTGCTTGATGATGGTCTTCCAGATCGAGAGTACTGTTCTTCAGGTAGCTATCCATTGGTGACTCCATACTAGAAGTTTCGCAGCTGTTTGGAGGTGACATGAGTTCCGAAGGTCTTCTGCAGTCAGGTTGCGGCTGGAGATGACCTCATATTTTGGAAAGGCGATGGGCGAGCGCCAGCTTCTGCTTATAGAGGAACATCTTGGGTATCTTTCGCCCTGGTACTCGTATCCACGTTCTCTGTCTGGGCTGCGAAAACTTTGCTGATATGTTGACTCGGTCGAAATGTCTTTTTTTGCCTCCCCCCTGTAGGTCAAAAGTTTACTCTCAAAACTCTGGCAGGAGGGACACTTTCTCCCATGAACATTTGATCACAGACTCACTCCATCAGCTCAGACTCACTTGTCACTTCTTCCGCCTAGGCTAGCTCCAACCAGCTCTTCTCAAAGTTCCCGACACCTCAGAAACTTCGTGCGCGAATTTCCAACGTAAACTGAAATTTTGATCCTATTCACCATGACCCGCCCACAACCCGTGAATTTCGAAGCAAAACGACCTTACCACTGTAACCAGCACCCTTGAAAACCCCTGTAAGCGAGTTTCCCAAGCCAAAACTGGTTCCCCGCCTGAATAGGCGAATTTTGAAGCTTTCACGCGAAACCGACCTCACCACTGTGATCAGCGCCCTTGAAAGCCCCTATAGGCGAGTTTCCACCAAAACTAAAATTTTGACCTAAATCGGGTCTGATCAGATCGAAAAATTCTCTTCATTGATGTCATTAGGATAAATGTGCAGGATGCAGCAGTGCCGCTCGCAGGAGCAGGGTCAGTAGTGCTGCCGGCCAGCATCAAGGCAGGCTCTGCCTCGTAGTATGTGCTGGGAGCAGACAGCATTGGGGGGGGGGGCGAGGGGGGCGGTTCCGCCCACAAAATCAGCTCTACTCGACGAGCCCGGCCGTTCGTTGCCATCCTACGAGAGTGGAGCTGTCGCGTTATCTGAGTACAGTGCAGTTCTCAGCGGACGGTGGGGCTGTCCTAAGGCCACGCTGGCGAGCGGCCCGATAGTTGCCTGTGGATGGCCGCAAAACCCTTGCCTCTGCGTCTCTTACTCTGCACTCTGCGCGCTAACAGACGCCGCCGCACCGTCTACCGTCTCTTCCGCTCTAGGCTCTAACCGATCGATAATTGGTCTCGATCAGCTGATTCCTGCCTTATTTTCGCAGTATTTTTGCTAGAATTTCAGCTTGTTAAAGCTGAAATTTTCCGACTTTTGACTTCAATGTTCGAAGGTGAGTATTCTTACTGAAATTATATCACATGAATTTAGCATTAAATTGGGAAAGAAAAAAAAATTGAAATTGGGAATTTTAGCATGGGAAAGCGAACCATTCAGACAACTTCGAGCTTCAGAAAAGTGTCAGAGATGGTTCTCGATAATAACGAGATCACATCTGAGACACCGTCTTGAAAACTCGGTCAATATCATAAAATAAATGGGGGTATTAAGGAAAAGTTTGGAGAAATTGCGAAAATCAGAAGGAAAAACAAGTTTCCTAGGGGAATTCCATGCTAAATTCATGCAAAATGTGGAATAATTTCGGTAAGGATACTCACCTTCGAATATTGAGGTCAAAAGTCGAAAAATTTCAGCTTTAACAAGCTGAATCTAGCAAAAATACTGCGAAAATGCGGCAGGAATCTACTGATCGAGAGCGTCAGCAATTATCTATCGGTAAGAGTCCAGAGCGGAAGGGTGGGTAGACGGTGCCGCGGTGTGTGTTAGAGTGCAGAGTGCAGAGTAAGAGACGGAGAGGCAATGATGATAATCTTCTGAAAGTTTTCAGTTTCCCATCGACACGCAATCACTGGAACGCTCGCCAGCGTGGTCGTAGGGAACGCCCCACCGTCCGGTGAGCGCTCAACTGTATGTAGCTTTCTCGCTTGTCGCTTTGGCAGTTGGTGGAAAATGGGTTTGGCGCCGCGTCAAATCCATTCCTCATGACACGTCACCTGAACAAAGAACAAGACTGTAAAAAGTCTGTCTATAAAAAGTTCGAGTGGTTAAACAAGTCAAGAACCTACTCTCACTATTCCAGTAGTTATCGCACGACGTCCACCTTGATGATTGAAGAGTGATAACATCGAAATATAGCAACACACAGCTACCACAACGTTATAATATAATATGTACCTATTAACAGGCTTATCAGGGACATTGCCCATCCAACAACTGCAATTGCAAATTTTTAGGTTGATTGCAAAGTCCTCGGACATTTGATGCCTAAAATTTATTATTGAACAAAAATGAAACAACCTTAGCTAGTCACCTTGAATATGCTCCACTATTACCTAGGGTCTTTTACCAGCGAGTGAGTAGATCGAAGATGGAATGGCCTCTCTCCCTTCAGAACGTATTAGGTTGGAGGGAAAGTTCTGTCACATTTTAAATTAGGCTTTCTTTGCATAGAGAGGCGTGCAAGATCAAAACGGTGCAGCAATATTACGGCGGGGTTGTTGCCAGTTTTTGAGCACCCCATGGATGTCATCACTTCGTAATGCAGGGAGGCGCGACGCAAAGCTGGACATCATCTCAATCTTGGCGTGAACTAGGGTTGTGGAGGTTTTCTCGTCCATATACCGGTTGAGTACTGAGTACGGGAGGACTTGCAGTTAGAGGGAGCAAGGTCTGTGCTAACAAGTGCAAGGGGAGCGTCATGCAGCTCTATTGCATGAGGTACAGCTCGAACTTTTTTGGACGGAGTGCGCTGCACTATCATGATGAGGGCCGGCTGTGCAGACAAATTTTCCCTCTTATCAATGGTTCGCTTCGGATTTCGTAGCTGCTTTGCGTAAGCATTGATCGAGGAAGGAGCTTCTTTATCCAGCACTTTCACGACCCGCAGCTCCCTCAATCAAGGTTCACAGGTAACCCTAACCCCACTTCGTCATCAAAACTCTAGGCTCCCGCTCTGGAGCACTAGCGTCTAGGGAGGTTGTGGAGGTTGTCCGATAATTGAGGGCATCGCTGCAGCTATCATACTGGCAGGGTGGTGGACGAAAGAGTTTGAGGAAGCGCTTGAAGGGGTCGGTGCTTATGGTAGCGGATCAAATTCTTGTCCATATGGCAGAAGAAGAAGAAGAAGCAGGTGTCAAGCGAGTGGTACTAATAGGAAGAACACTCCTTGATTCATAAGTGCCCACATTACCGGTTACGCCTGTTCAGGTAATGGGCACGTTTTTGAATTCTAAATAGTGTGACGGAACTTTCTCGCCAACCTAATAGTTGGCTGGGCTTTGAAGAGTTCATCTCGTGCCTTTTCGACGTTGTCGCGAGTTTCGAATTTTTGACCGTACAAATGGCGTTGCAGATCCGAGAATAGGTGGTTGTCTGAGGGTGGATGATCCTGAGAGATGGTGGGTGGGGAACGACAGTCCGCCTGTTCACACTTCGTCGCCCTTGCAATGTGGTCTGGCGTTGTCATGCTTAAAGTACACTTTGGCTTGCTTTACTCATGTGTTCGTGAGGTGAGCCTTCAGATTCCGTAGTTAGGCAACGTGGATGTCGGCAGTCATTGCTGTACCTTCTTTCACGAGCTCAAAGTATTCCATCCTACGAACAGTCCACCACATGCATAGCATCACTTTCTTTCCATGCACGTCTGGTTTCAGGGCGTCTTCTGCTTGTCCCGCTTTCTACCCATTGGGCGCGGCGGCGTATGTTGCAGTACAGCATCCTTTTTTCATGTTCTGTGGTTAGGTTGTCCAGTCACGTGTGCGTGCGTTTGAGGATGAAAAGAGAAAGTGTCGTGTCAACCCTCCGATCTCCTTCTCTTATGAGGTTCAGTGGCTGTGTCACGTGGCGAAGCGTAACGTAGCCGTGGGTTTTCCTTTAGCTTCAGTTTTTCCTGAGTAAAGCATAGCATCATCCACATCGAGCTTTTGTCAAGCCGTGTGTGGGATTCCTGCTCACTTGATGGAAAAATTAAAGAAAATCCTCCAGCAGTAGTGTAGCAGTGTAGCTCGCGTGGCAATTTCGGCCAAATTTAACGAGTGTGAAGTTTCTGACCTTTGAATGGACCCGATTTCTGGACGGATAATCCTCAGCAAAACGATCATGACCCGTGCTCTTCATCGAAGCTAAGTCTTACCTCGACTTCATGGCTTCCTCTTTTGAGGCCGTGTCCTTTTTGAAAACAATATAAATGAACCGTTACCCTGAAGAGCTGGAATAAAATGTCAAAACCCTTTTGACACTCCAGATTGAGTGAATTGGCCGACTCAGAATTCGAGATATAGACATGGAAGTCCAACAAAAACAAAGCAGGTCACATTTGCATGTAAAGATCACCTTCAAACTTTGGCGCATTTTGAATGGGCTTAGGTGTTTTGCTGGCTCAAATCCCCCCCCCCCTCAATGCTTCCAGTGAAGATTGTCTACTATATAAAACTATGCGGGAGCACGAGCATTTATCACCCTTAAAGACAGTATCCGCGCTCGAGAGGCCTTCAAAATGACTTCGCGCCTTCTGGAACCCTCTGCCGCGCTTGAATGAAGATGATCCCGCTTTTATCCATCAATGGCGCGCGATGAGGAAGTTATGCGTAATTTCGACAAGGCTCGCTAGGCTCACGGAGACGGTAGGTGGGACGAGGCGTCTGGTCCCGAACTGCATCCGTCCTTTAAACCGCCCGCGGGCGCGTCTCGTGGCGCGGCCCTTCTGGCACTTAGCCAACGTTGGTTTATAGCTGTTTATAGCTGGCTGGAAGCCCAAATTCTTAGAAAAGCATACATAGATAGAGAGAGAGGCAAGAAACCAAAGAAGGCAGTGAAGGAGGCTTGAAGAAAACGCACGGGGAGATGAATATCACGTACGAGTCTGTTTCTCCCTGCTTAGAGCATCCGCATCGCGCGTAGCAGGAGAGAATATAACAGAACAGCATGAATACTGAGAAGAGCTCCTCTGTTCTCCCCAGCTCCATTCTGACAAAAAACCCTGTAATTATCAGTGGAACACGTTTTATCGAGACATCGATGCCCGGAATTTCTCGACACACGCAAGTGATGGATTAAACGGGAGCTCTCCTTCCGACAACCGTCGATTCAGGGGCGTAGCTGTTTCCGCAGTTCCTTTTCCTATTCGAATTCGAAAATTATCCTATTTTGAAAGTCGGGACGCAATTGCGGCCGCCGCACCGATCCCGGCAGCCACAGCCGGCGCACTCGTCCATGCCCCGCCTCCACTGCTAAAGGTAGATTTGGGTTCCAGGTGTTCCCGAAGATTTTGCTGCTTCTTTTTTCTACTGAGAAGCTAACTATGGAATACTGGTGCATGACAGAGTACAATTGCCCGCAATACTTGATCGCGATTATTGTCTTTAAGACAGTTCCCGCGATCAAATGTCACGGGTTGTAGGTGCTCAGTTATGAACCAGTAAGCCTGTGTCAGAGATCCTCTTTGCACCATGGGCGAGTTTTTCGGACCTCGAACAAGCCCAATCAGCAGGATGCAACGTGTGATTTTAACCAATTCCGGCGAAGGCATAGGAAATCACCTTACGGCACTCCATGCAACGCTATGTAATCATGCGATTCCGCTTGTAAGCCGTTGTGTTGCAGGGTAAAAGTAATCGTGGTTGCAACGGCTGCAGTAATCGCGAGTCTAAAACTTCTTCATCTCGCCGATCCGACTAGCGAAAGTGGGGCATTTTCTGCGAATGCGGACAACCATGCCAAATGCGGGAAGGCATGTCGCGGACCACTTGATCGCGAGAGCTATCTTTGAAAAAGATCTACAAATCACATCAAGGTAAACGTGTACTCAACAGAAACTACCAAAGGAGTCTAGTGATAATGCCGAGTGCACCCTTACTCCGAAGCCGAGCACCGCCGAACTGTTTCCACCTTTGCTGCCTTAACCTCATCTATCACATAGCTCCTTCTGCACATGTCACCGCTGGGCAAATTAATGGGTGGAGGTGGTGTAACGGCAAGTAGCACGCTTACCACGCGCACGATTCAGTACTCAAATCTCGGATTAGCTCCCACCCAGGCTAACCAAACTCTCTACTGGTAGGGTAAATTCGTTCTTCTATAAGGATAAAACCCTGATTAGCACATTAGGTGGTCCTCGCTAGTCACCGTATAGCCAATATTGCATTTAATACGCCATTGCAATTCGAAATGGGAGTGGAAAGGATGTCGCAATCCAAAAAGGGACTGATTAATGGCTAAAGCTTTATCCTATTTCCTTTTTCAGCGAATTCATGGAACTGAGCTCCTTCCTGTTTTGTATGCTTGACAGATGTGCCTATGGCTGTCCATCGACCTACCTGTTTGTCTCGTTGCCTTTCCATATCCTCATTTATCTATCTATCCGTCAACGTCCTAGCTCCGCCCATCTTTCTACCAGTCCACTAACTCGCATATTTTCGTGTGCATGTGTACCTGCTCTCTCTGTTTGTGTAGCTATGCGCTTCGCTACCACTCCATCTGTTAATCTGCCTACTCTGCCCATTCTTTATGTGAATTTACAGGGGGAGGGGCAAAAGAAAATACTTTTTCCCTTGACTTCCAAAGCGAAATAAGTTACACCTTGTTGAATTCTCATTGGACATTTCCACCATCAATTTCAGCAACACATTGTACACGATCACGAAACTCCGCCACAGCCTTCTGGACGAACGCCATCGAGAGATTCTGCACGCGACCGGATTTGCGGCCTGAGTTCAGTAAGTTCGTTGATTTCCCCGCCACTGTAGAGAACCCTATTGAGCTGCGGTCAGGTCAAAAGGTTCAGGGCAGGTGACACACTTGGATATTTCCTCTTCTTCTGCTACTCAACGCCCTTCGATGCCGAGCTTTTTGGTTCCCATGTGCTGGCACCCAATCCTGTAGCAGTACGAAGTTTCCAATACGGTACATGAAGGCAGGATGTTCTCCTCAATCTTTTCGATGTAACAGACAGCGTTCACTTTCAATCCGGGGTCCACGAAGACAGCATTGGTCTTCCAGGAAGTTCCGGTCCATGCCATCAACCCGCGCCTTGGCGACTGCGGTGAAGACGATATCCTGAATAGCGAGGCTGTGTGAGCATTGATTTGGGGATCTTCCAGATCAAGAGTGCCGGTCCCCAGATGGCTCTCCATAGGTGACTCCTTACGAGAAGTTTCGCAGTTATTGGGAGGTGACGTGAATCCATGAGCCTTCTCCAGTCAGGCTGCGATTGGAGATGACTTCATATTTTGGTGTACATGAAGGTGATGGGCGAGAGCCTCCTCCTGCTTATCGAGGAACGTCTTGGGTATCTTCCGCCCTGGTACTCGTATCCACGTCTTCTCTCTGGGCTGCGTATTCTTTACTGATATGCTCCTTGGACAAGCATATCAACCCAGTTAGCAGGACTAAATGTGCAATTCAACCAATTCCGAGAGTGGCGTAAAAAATCGCCCTATGACGCTCCAGGCAACGTTACTACATGACGCTTGCTAGTCAGGGTCAAGCATGCCTGAAGCAGTTCTCAAGGAAAGGGCCGCATTCGGCTGACTGGAAATAAGGGGGGGGGGCATTCGAAAGAGTTAGCGGTCCAAAAGATAGCGAAAGTGCTGGAAGTTGAAAGCGAAGCTAATGAAAGGGCAGTGCGGATGACCTCAGCTCGTAACTTCCAGAAGCTTTCACCTCTTCCCGAACAGTTGTGACAAAGTTAAGTCCTTTTAACGGGCCACCACCTATACACAGACGATACTTTTCTCGTTGCCGAAAAATCGTAAACAGCAGACTTTTGAATAGCGGACTTCCATGAAAGACTTTGTAGTGTTTAAAATAGCAGTAATAGTCTTCTACTTTTCAGCACTAATTTTTTTTATCCCTGTGTCCTAGTCGAAGTTATGGTCCTGAAAAGCTTAGAAACTAATGCGCTCTAGAAAATTCCATCGCTAAATCATTTACCATTGGCGTCATCTCACTAGGGAAGGTCGTCAGGTCGAAGTGGCCATTCGTAAGGAAGTAGCTCACTAAACATGGTTTTGGACGCAGATCTCGAATCCGCCTTCGAAATTTGCAGAACGATTTTCTGAACGATTATGAAGGTTTGTTAAAATAAATGAAGGAACAGAGTCGAGCGCGGTTGCCGGCATTCGCATGAATAGCCGGGAAGCACCACTACGATCAACGACGGCATGGTGTATGTAATGGATTGTTTCGCGGGCATACCATGAAGGGTTCGGATTTCTGAAAGGGAACTTGTTTTGCATTTTGTGGGGAATGTCTCTTTTAATTCTAGAAACAAACGCCAAATAGGTGCCACATTCGTGTTCAGGAAGCAAAACCACTCTTGGAGACAAGTTTCTAGCTAGATGTGGGTTTTAACCTCACTTTGAAAATTGCGGTTGCAGTTGATGGAATGATGGTCATCAATAGTTCCAGGGCCAGTCTCTTGTCGATTGCTTGTCTTTGGACGGAATTTGCTTTTACATACCAGGTAAACTGGAGCAGTAACAAAATGAATGCGAAGGAAAAGAAGGAAGGGCAAGGCGAGGCTTTGTGCAGGAGAATGTTATCTGCAGCTGAATAGGTGTAAACACCAACTGAAATAACCCATGGATGCTTCAATCTTCGAAGTCAGGACGAAATGCCATATTTGGCTAGAAACCTTTACCTAGGCATAGTTTGCCCCGATAAACTCGAACATGGCACTCGCTCAGCGCGAAAACGCCTGAACTCCGCGCCAAGGGCACCTGTACATCTCCCTTAAGGCACTAAGCGTGCCAGTAAGAGAACACAAACTGTTTTTCAAGCAAGTCGAGGAGAGCGCTTGTGGTAGTGACGCTACAACCACTTTTTGCCACGTTTGCACAAGAAAAAAAAAGTTAAGCTCAGCAGGGATCCGATCCCACGGCCTGTTGCGTGGTAAACGCGGTGGAAAAAGCTCCATAACTCCGTTCAGAGAATCGTTCTGCAAATTTCAAAGGCATATTCGAGATCAGCGTTTAAAGCCACGTCTAGTGAGCTACATCTCATTACAAATGGCCACTTCGACCTGACGACCTTCCCTAGGCAGGTAGGCTGTCACCCAGCCCAACGAAATCCATGTAGAATTACAGATCTTCTAGTTGGTACCAGACTCGTTAGACAGATATTTTCTGCACGACAGTCTTCCACAATCATTGCATGGGCTTGCGTCCAATTTTCGTGGGTTTCGAATGGAAATTATTATGTGTGCCGCATCCCAAAAAAAAAGATTTACAAGGCCGAAAGCTTTATCACTTTTTTTGCTTTGTTCTTCGGAATTTTAATTTTATGCAGAATGTTCGCCTTAATCAAGATGTAAATCTTTGGGAATACAATTGTCGTACCATGTGCGGGGCACGTCGTACGTTGGAGAACCCCAAAGTGGGGGGAGTCATATTTGGTTCCTGGGTGGAGGAGCGGTCCTATTTGCTTCTGGTAAAAGTTATTCGGTTGTCAATTTTTCTTGAATTTCCACTGTTTCAAGTACGCTATATCTCGTCTCACGCCCCCACCCCTCTCCCTCAATAGCGGCCTTTGTTTGGAGACACTGTAGAAAAGTGGTAGGAAGTTGGGAGCGCTTGGGAGGCTCGAAGGCATAAAGCACGATAATTTGGTACTCGGTCTAAAATGGTAACAGGAGTGCTATATAGTGAAGAAATAGCGAGAAAGTCAAATGAAACGGTCAAAAACCTGCAAAAGCCTTTGTTTTACACGAATCAGAAAGCAATTCTGGACGAGTTTCCTGTTGGCATTGTACCAGTAACCACGACGATATATACAGTGCAGCATCGCAGCCGCTTCACAGCGATCCCTTCGCTTCATATAGTACTTCGCGAGCAAGAGGACATTACCATCGCTCGGACTTCTAAGGGCCGACGGGCGCGGTGACAGGACAGATTGATTGGAGATTTTGGTCGAGTCCGTA
>MU950021.1:0-18443 GCA_036418165.1 Cooperia oncophora
CTTGCCATGGAACTTTTAAAGGCAGTTGGCACGATGGTTTCCTACTTAGCCTAAAATGCTAGTAGGGCGCTGTATAGTGGGGAAATGGCGAAAGAACGGAGTGAAACGGTCAAAATCCGGCGAAGAAAAAGCCTCCGTTCTCACATGTCTTTGTAAATCGATTTTGGACGAGTTTCCCGTACGCACCTTGCCAATCACCGCTACCGAAGATACGGCCCTGCCGATACTGTGTACACCATTATATGCATGCAGCATCACCGCCGCTTCATACCAATCCCTTTGCTTTATAATTTGCTCAGCAAATGACTGAATACGAGCGTCAGAAACGGTCGTCCGTTTGTGGGCGGGCGGGCAAGGAAGGCGTTTGGGACGTCAAAGTTGTTGCTTCAATAGCGCGCGTTATTAGAGTACCCCCCTTGAAAAAAGGTTTTCACGCAGCGTCCTGTCCGAGGTCACGGAATTCTGTTGAGCCAGTTGTACAAATCCTACACCTGTATAGCGATTTATCGTGCCAACTGCCTTTAAATGAAGACCTGCGGTTAGATCGGATAGTCAGTCATCGTATAAGCTTATTTACAAATATAGATAGCAAAACTGCAACCTGCATTTCACAAGCAACTTATGAGCAGGTAAAGTTTGTAATGGTGCAGTAGGGTGGAGGCTTGGTGGTGAGCTGTGAAGCATTAAGCGAGGAATCGCATACGTCGAATCGCGTCGTCATCGAACGTCGAACCTTACCACTGAACCACGACGACTCGATTGGATTCTCGCTTATGCTTCACAGCTCACCACCAAGCCTCCACCCTACTGCACCATTACAAACTTTACCTGCTCATAAGTTGCTTGTGAAATGCAGGTTGCAGTTTTGCTATCTATATTTGTGAATAACCTTATAGGCTCTATCGATCTACCAGCGTCTCTCATTCAGGCAGATCCATGGTAAAGTTGGCGGACTTTCCTGGTCAGCGAACCTCAGCACTTCACCGAATTTCAGCAGCAATTTTCGCATGACACCTTCAGGGGGATGCAGTCTTTGCCCATTCGTTGAACCGTTGTTGACACGCTTTAAGCTTCTACGGACGCCTTTGGCAATGATACCCAGACCTTTTTGTTATCGACATTAACGGAGTGGACATTTCTTGCACATTTCGTTTCTTCAAGTGATCGAAACTTCTAATGTCAAATTGTAGCTGGCAGCTTTCTCATTCGCATCAACATCACCTTCGGATTTCCACTGACGAGCAATGTAGTGGTCACCAGAGCAAAGTTTTCAGTGGACGAACAGTACCTAACTCCCCACCCTCTCATCGAACTGCGCTACGTGAAGCGATTTGCTCCACACTTGGATAGGAGGTGTGCCTTGTGTGACACACGTTTTGCGAGCACAGAGCTCCGACCGCTCGCAGGTGATATCCAGCAATTATACAGTGATGCCACAAACATCGCCGTGACATACATCGTTCGTGGAAATAAAACCACTGATTTGTGTGCTGTCAATATGATGAATTTCTGCTGCGATTCCTAGTGTAAATCGTAATTGAAGCCACTCGAAGGTGAACTTTTGATCTGTACTTATTCTTTTTTCCTGAACCGGATTCAACAAGGAGCATTACTTACCGTGACTACGTACATAAAAAGACGACCATGCTGGTTAGCTGTGCAGAGCCAGTTTTTCCACGAAGCTTTTTTTTCTGGCGGAGTTTTGCCCGCATTAAAATCGACAATGCTTCAAAAAGAATGCACATTGCCCTTTCCTGTTCTTCGTGAAAAACAGCCGATGATCTGATGTGAAACACATCGCTGTAAAAACGAACGAAGCCCGTCTGAACCCGTTCGTATCCAAGTTTTTCACAAATCATTTGTATGATTCGTCCGCCTTCTCCTCAATTACTTGACGGCTATTATGCCATCGGCGGCTGCTTGTGAACTCATTCTCCCTTGCTCGTCAATGAAGTTTTTCATGCGAATCCCATCACTTTTTTTAGTCTATTCTATGTAATGTTTATTGCGAATGTTGTTCAGCTGACCTGAACTCGTTCTGATTTAGTAGGCAAGGTCAAAAAATGGAGTTACTGTGCCCTACAGGATCTTCTAAAGATGGCGGTTACCCCAAAAAGGCGTCATTATCAATGTTACTCACAAGCATAGCGGTTAGGTTTAGCTGTACCAATTTATAGCTTGGATCACAGATAATACCGATTTTGTTCAGCATAAAATATTGTATGGTTGGGGGAACTTCGGCTGAGGATCCTATTCTATTTCGCAGAAAAAGTGCGTGCACTTCTAAATCAGGCATTTCATGAGTACTGTTACTGTGGCCAGTTTTCCCTTCCTTCAGTTCTTTTGAGAAGAGGGGCGCAAAGAACAATCGTCTGACTGCCGTGCCTATAATACAACTACTCTCGATCTCGATTTTTTTCTTTCGTAGGACTACAACACCCCTCCCCCCCTCGTCACTCAGGGAATTTCGCCAACTAGCCACAGAACGTCTGAATGGAGACGCTAGGTAGATTCAAATATTAGTCTATAAGCGTTATTTACAAATATAGATAGCAAACTGGAATTTTTCACAAGCCACTTATGACACGGGTAAAGTTTGTAAAATCGCTGCAGTGGGGGTGGAGACTTTGTGAGCTGTGAAGCATAAGGCGAGGAATCGTGTACGCGTTGAATTGCGCCGTCGAACGCCTCCCACAGAACACACACGACTCCATTTCGACGTATGTGATTCCTCGCTTATGCTTCACAGCTCCCACACAAGCCTCCACCCTACTGCACCATTACAAACTTTACCTGCTCATAAGTTGCTTGTGAAATGCAGGTTGCAGTTTTGCTATCTATATTTGTAAATAACCTTATAGACTCTCGATCTACCCAGGTCTCCATTCAAAGTTCCATGGTAATTTGGCGGACTTCCCTGGTCTATGCATATACAGCACTTACCTGGATTTCATCAGCAATTTTCGCATGACACTTAGGGAAACAGGTCTTTGCCCATTGTTTGAAGCGCCGTGACACGCTTTAAAGCTTCTACTGGATCGCCTTTGACAGATGCATTGCCAGACGTGTTATCGACATTCAAGACGGAGGTGGGACATCTCGCCATCATTTGTTTTACGTGATCGAAACGTTTCTGATTGTCAAATTGATGCTCTGGCCAACTTTGCTCATTCGCATTCAACATTCATCTCGATTTCCACTGACGAGCAAATGTAGTGGTCACTTTGAGGCAAAGTTCGAGCGGTGGTACGAAACAGTACCTAAGCCCCCCCCCTGCATTGAGCTGCCACTCGTGACGATGCTTCACAATGGATAAAAAAGTGTCGGATGAAAGGATAAACTTTCCGCAGTTGACCAATATTACTCGGGATGAGGCACGTATTCCACTTCCATTCAGAATCGTAGTGGCTTACTGAATGCGATATACCCCTACAGTGAGTTGCGGGGGGCCAGCTGATGTTTAAGTCAGTGTTGTTACGCTCCCTAACGAGTCTGGTTCAATTTGATGTCGCTGAAGAGTAGAAGACATGGTTGGCCAGGGTGGGAGCCAGTCAGAGACTTTAACTTCGGACCGCGCACTTGCCACTAATCACGCACAGGTCGGAATGAAAAGAAACCAGAAACTTAACTTGTCGCTAGAAAATGCTGAATAAGAGCTACAAGATGGCACCAACGGTGAAACTGCTTATTTGGTCTGAATGTACGAGAAAACACTAGGAAGTTGGCGTCCAGATTTTTTTACACACCCTGTACCGACCTCAAGGTCTAGTCTCTGTACTTAGTCTTGACCCACTAAGTATTCCCTCACGAAATCTTGGCCGCTCTTGTCGACAGATCTCTGGCTCTTTGTCATCGTCTTCAAGGTGATTCCGTCATTACTGGCAACTTTTCTACTCGAGTGAAACCCACTGGGTTAACGACCGACCGATCTGACATTTTTTTATCCAGGCCACTGTCGTCTTGAGTAATATTTCCTCCTGTCGGCGAGCAGGTTTTGTATGATGGGAGCTTTACCGCTTGCATACGTGAGGAGCAATGCTTACGCTTCAAGAAAATCGATTATGGAAATCATTCCCGCCTTCACTTTTCTACTCCGAAGGACGTTCAGATCCGCTAAAGAGAAGCTATCTACTGCCATTCAAGTGGCCCTCGTGCCCTCATACTACGTAGGTTGAGCGATCGTTCCCGGGTGGTAAGTAGCCGCCCCTATGGAAGAACCAAAACTGTAGCTTAATATTGGAAGATACGTGGAAGGCTGCAAAAGAGCCTCCATGACGAAACTTCCCACATCATTCTAGTGCAGGAAAATTGTGGGAGGAAACGCGCCCAGCCATCCTGTGGTGGTGGTAGTGGTGGTGGTTGTAGTGGTAATCCATGGCAAATATTCCTCTCTAGACCGTCCAACCTCTATCAACTTTTAGCGGCCGGGAAAGCGCAAATTTTCTAAGACTTAGCTACAGTCTAACCCGTAGCAGTCAGATTTTCCATTCAAGGCCAGTAAAAGTCACATGGAATGCGCGACATGGTGTCATGGTCAGGGCGTTCCGAGTCACCGTAGCAACACATCAATCAGCTGATATTCGATGGCTATTTCGGGGAAAGGCTACCTTTTCGTGACCAACAAGTAGTTTTTGACTATGTTCAGTGGTAAAAAATAGGCTGAACGTTTAGCTGGTGGTATTGTTGGGGTACACAGAGAAGAAAATAAAGTGCCTCATTCTTCTGAGCCTAGAATAGTGATAGGACAGGGACGAAGCTTATCATTGTGAGACCCGTTCTGCCGTTGTCTCAGTCCTACTGATATGTGTACACATTTGTTAATACAAAATTGAATCCGTAAGGTGCAGATGAAGTGAAGGTCTGTGAGGACGCAGTTTGGCGACGGGGGCGGGCATTTAGCGCTTTCAATGCTTGCTTTTTTCCGGATTAGCAAAGTTACCTGTGAATACTGGTGAAATCTTGTGAGATGGGCATGCATAGCCACCAGTGATAAAGCGTGCTCAATTCAAGAGAAGGTATCTAGATGGTCGACATATAATGTGATGCAAAGTGCGCAACCCATTCGCCGATCTGCCGTTTTTGTGATATGATTTCGGAAGTCGGAGGATGTTATAGTCGATGCTTTAGTGTCTCTCTGGCCTTCTGCTAAGAGCCAACAGGCTCGAGAACTGAAGCCTGGCTGGAACGGCAAGATTCGCTTGGAATTCAACTTGCATCGGCAAAATGGCGAACGTGTGCTATCTACCTGTTTTCTGGACACTTCACCCCCCCACGAAAGCTGAAGTAACTAATTGCATTGTTCCCTATGCGTGACTCTAACTTTTTGATTATTCTCCTAAATTTCGTCTATGGTATGGATCGGTTGTCCAGGTAATGAAATAGCTAATGATACTTTATTTTTTACACTCTGGATGCTCCTTAGATTAAAAGCTAAAGAGCAGGCAAGGGTCTATTATCTCACATTATACTATGGGAAAGTGATGGGGCAGAGAGAAGCGGCTCAGCCTCGGCCGCGGTCACTGGGGTAAAGATTAACGAAATGTGACAACCACTTTTCCGATGCAAGACTTCTGTAATAGAGTGGGCGCATGCGCGTAGTCGTCGTAGTGATAACAGGGATGCCATAGGCTGTGATAATTAGCGCAAAAGAATCCGACCCCTCCCTCTGACGCCACAATTCTAGATTTTCCCGACTTGCTACCAGTTTTTTCCGGCATTTCCGATAAAATTTCTAGTTTTTTTCCCAAAATTTTGACTCTGCTGTGGGGGGGGGGAGAGTGGGGGTCATTAGGAGTATACTGTATTTCAATGACGGGAATAGTAATAATGTATAAAGCCTTAGCTGGCGCCCACTTAGGAGGGCAAGGGAGGGGGGGGGGGGGGGGATACTAAGGAACGAATGAGAACTGGAAACGTAAAGTAACAGCGGAAAGTTTTTCCCAACACTGCAGTTGTGATTTATACACCATTGGCGTGCCTGTAGTTTCTGAGAGGAAAAACTTGACAGACTCGTTATACACTATTGCAAGAACTGGTGCACCTCCTTTGTGTTTCCGCTAGACCTGAGCTCGTGAAAGAGAATCCCTGCTCTCCACAACTCTCTCGCCTTGTCTCTAAGCTTGGCGAGAGCCAAACAGCGCCAAATTCGAGGAACTAATGTCGCTCTACTTATTAGGGCATTTGGTTTTCTACCAGATGGAATTTTATAGCGATTTTTGCGAGAAAATATCGTAGCACTAAACTGCAGCCAAATGGACCGCGGAAAGCAGATGTCATGTCCGCGATTCGGGCAGTTGACTGCTTGAGAATATATTAGGTCATCCCATTCAAAAATGTGGAAGGTTTTATTCATATAAAAGGAAGAGGACAACAAATAAACAAGTGATATTTTGGCTTCTAATCAAGAGATGCCTCCTTCATCAATGACCCGCTCCCAGTGCCCCGGAACCGTCTGGACCACTGGTACCTTCGTTTTTTCAACAAGTGCGAGTAAATTGCTGTTGATGCCAATTTCGGCAAATGACAAAACATTGTAGCGTTTGCCGTCGGAGAGTACCTTCGACTGACCAGAACAGTTGAAATCGCACGGCTTTATGTTGGCGAATGAGGCGATTGAACCAGGTCTCAGTATTGTTTGTGTCCCAGCACTGATCTACAATACAGTTACTCGGGGTCTGGCACTATGACGAGCAACGGTGGCCTTCTTGTAGTTGTGTGGTACCATCCATTTGTCGATCTGATTGCCGAGAACAGGCAATATACACCGACAGCGACGATTTCTCTATATAGAGCCGCCTGAAAGCCACAATGCAGAAATCCTTCGCTATGATGATCATCCACTTGGGCCCACGTAACTTCCTCATGGTAGAACTCGGGCGGCTTCTCATTCATACAAAATTGACGATTGTGAGTTTTGGCTCGAGGTCCAAGACCACCCATATTTCATCTAGGGCCGGGGTGCGTTTTCACAGTCGTGAATGACATCTCATGCTGAGAACATTACTGCTAGAGGCAAAGAAACGGTTCTGCGCTCGTGCTTCACCTTTTTTGAGCCATCCTCGACTTCTATCGGCGAGCACAACCGAGAGTTCTAGGCAGGAATGTCAAGTCTCGGCCAGGAGAAGCTCGTAACAAGGGTCTAGCGCTGCGTGTGGAATCAGGACGGAGAAGTGTCGGACTTATGAATTCAGCCACAGACTTTCTTTACATTATGGCCATAATCAGCAGTTATGGGACAGAAACCCCACAAATTAATTTCTCCTTTCTTACTTCTTTGAGTCCCAACCAAATCTCCAACCTTGGCAGTATTGAGGAACACCCCACCTTCTGGTCCGGCCCGAGATCAATATCGAGCCTCGAATTTGGAAATACGGCGCTGATTTTCACACACCTGCGGGATTACTTCTCAGATTCTCGAGAATCCTCTGTGGTAGGTTCGCCGAATTTCCAGATACTTGTAAAGGGTACACCAGCCCCAAAATGTAATTGTGGCCCTCGCACCGTATCCTCTTGCTATTTGCTGTCATTCTATATAATGTTTCAATTTTGATGAGAAGACTAATAAATTAGCAGGTGTATTCGTGCAAAAAAAAGCGGTGGCCACCCAAATTGGCTGCTAAATAGAGTCAGAACATGGCTCGTACTTAATGCCCATAGTTAGGATGCAACAATCTGCAGTCTCCCCATGTGTTTTCAGAAGTGGCCAAGTTTAGTAGGCGGCAAAAAGATCTAGCCAATTTAAGCAGAGGCAGTTGAAATAAGAATAAGAAAGGTGCTACTAGGCATGTGAGAACGCCGAAAGTCCCTAAGGAGGCAATAGCAGAAACGAATGCAAGACTCAAAGTACTACGTGCTGTGCGTCGAAAGGTACGCCAACATATGGACGTAAAGTGCGTCGACATGTTTACTAGCGTCTGATCCAGTAGATGCATATAACGCGAGATGGAGGACTCGCAGCCTTGTTTGAACTATAATGAAGAAGTGAAACTAAGGGTGACTTTTTCGGTTGACTTCTTTTGTTGGTTTTTCCCATCAATTAATGTTTAGTACCGCAAGGTGGTGACGTTCGGCGACGGGAGGGGGGGATGGGGGAAGAGAGCGAGGGCATTCTACTTCCTTCGATGTGCACCCATTTAGACAGCATCTTTCGAGTTGACAGGTTTTCAACATATTGCGCTTGACGACTTCTCCCGAGGCTTCACAGAATATCACCGAGGTTTCGGCCAGAAGTGGGAGCTTGTGACGCAGAACTGAGGAAGTAAATGATTGCATAAAATTGGCCCGTGCTGAAACTGGCATCGTACCGAACGTTGCTGACCTCATTAGAGGTAGAAAAGGAAACCCTCGATTCATCTGGCTCGTGCAGATGCGAACCACTTTCCACTGGCGCATGGGTTGTGTTCAGATGATATGCGAAAAGCTATAGACAGCTAATGATGAGTTTCTCGCTGTTTCAAGGAGACAAGAAAAAATATCGAACTATATAACCCCTGCATTGAGGTGCATAATAAATATACAGTAATTTAACAGTGATGTGGGACGGGAGCTCCACGTGCTATGACGGCAGCAAAGGGAAGTTGCAATTAATTCGCCCGGCGTAACAGCTTTCGCAGCGGGACCGTATTCATTATCACGTCCGTGGAGGTCGTGTATGTCGTGACGCGGGTGAAGTATGCCGGAAAAATTAGCGAGTATAATTAGCGAATTGCTGGGTGTGGATCACCGGGACGACAAGAAGAGGCTCTGCTGGCCTGGAAAACTGGTCAATTATAGGAAGATTGGCCGCAATTTAAGTTGTAGGGGCATGAGTAGACATATGCCTCAGCGCGGAAGCTTTTAAGAAGCCACTTTCAGCAAGCAAAGTGGCTCCCTTGAACCATTCTGCAGCTTTACCAGTATGAGCAAGCCACATTCTTTTCTTTTCCAAGCTCCATCTGTTTTATTTTGTATAAAAGTATGATATTTTTTCCGCCAAAAATTTTCGAAAAAAATCATTGGAATCACTGACAAATTGTCCCACGAATTCGAATCGAACCTACATCAATGAGCTGGGCTTTGCGAAATACGACTCTTGTTGGAATTTCCTCTTCTGACCGACCTCCATATCCCACTCCCCCTTACCTTTCCTACCGACTTTCTCAAATTCCAAACTTCCCACGTACCTTCGAAATTTTACTCTCAAAATTCTTTCACTTTATCCCCGAGAACTACCTTCAAGGGAAGGGGGAGGGCATATTGCACACGTGAAATGGGAGAAACTGAAAAGAGTCAACAGCCCAGGGCACTTCCCTTGAAGGCAGATACCCCTCCCTTCCCTTCCTGCACCGACCAAGTACGATCCCCTCGATGAGGACACCAATGTAGGACGGCCCCTGTTTTTAAAACACCCTCAGCGAGTTGCCATAAGCTATTAAAAGGAACTGTGGGAGCGATAACGCTTCTCCCCCTCTCCCCCCCCACCACCAATTCGTTCGGTGTCCAAAGGGTGCAGCTTTCACTGCTCACCAAGGAGTTGGTCACTTTGGTCCAACCTATGAGAAACACGTCCACAAAAACACCCTTCAGAAGTATCCCTAGAGGAGGTAATTAATTAAATTTAACGTGATATAATCGTTCAAGGAGTCAAGAGCATGTTTTGCGATGGATTCAATAACAACTGTACGCATGTTGGCGCTGTTCGGCTTGGGAGGGACATTTTGCACTTTCGCCAGCTTCTTGGGTTAGTTCCCTCACACGATGCATCTTGGTCAGACCTGTAGACTTTTGGCGAGTGTAGGCAAAGCTTCTACTGTTGAACAGTTTCACAGAAATCTACAGGTCGCTACAGTAGGCCTTGGCAGTGGTGGATGGGAACCTGCAGACTGCCCCCTCCAAGCCGAACTGCGCCCAGATGTTTTCAGGGGAAACACTGATCCTACAGCGTAATAGCGATAATTATCAGAATGATGCTAATTTGTGGTGACCGCTGTTTTGAACGGAAAACCCGTGAGAACGGTTTGAAGCCGATAACAGAAGCTTTTTCCTGCAGATCATTCAGGCCAAAGTGTGGAACTGGTTCCATGGGATATAATTATGATGATTTGCCATTTATCATTGCATTTACCGCAATGCAAGCATCTTACAATGCAATTACTAGCATTAAAAACGTCGAACATGGAGGAACCTGATTCGCACCCAATCATCACACACAACCCTATGGGCGTTTCAGCATTGTCTACTATCCTGCCATTTTATTTGCATTGTTTAGGCTATCTCGTCAGTTTTTGTCGCAATGCTTGATAATCTTTCATTAGTATTCACATCAAAGTCTCCACTGATGAGGGTGGGGTAATGAAGGGGCTTAGTGCTCGATTACCACGCGCACGGTCCACGGTCAAATCCTATGGATCGTCTCCAGCCCAAGGCATTAAACCCTTCTAACCTCTTGCGTCAGATTCATGTAGGAGGATAAAAAACGTTGAGATGTACATCGGCTGGCTTCGAAGGGGCCATATCTCTTTCAAAGATCCCTACAGAGGGGGCAAAAAAGACACTTTGGCCGAGGCACATATCAGTAAAGAATACGCAGCCCAGAGAGAAGACGTGGATACGAGTACCAGGGCGGAAGATACCCAAGATGTTCCTCTATAAGCAGGAGCTGGCTCTCGCCCATCACCTTCATGTACACCAAAATATGAAGTCATCTCCAGTCGCAGCCTGACTGGAGAAGGCCTATGGAATTCACGTCACCTCCAAACAGCTGCGAAACTTCTTGTATGGAGTCACCCATGGACAGCTACCTGGGGACCAACACTCTTGATCTGGAACATCGAGCAGCTCCGACAACGTCGCCACGGTCTAGGACATCATCTTCACCACAGTCGCCAAGGCGCGGGTTGATGGTATGGACCGGACGTACCTGGAATGGAAGACCAATATTTTCTTCGTGGACCCGGACTGAAGGTGAGCGCTGGCGGTTACATCGAGCAACTCGAGAAGAATATCCTGCCTTCATGTCGTGTGATCTGTACCATCTTGGGGCTTCGTACTGCTACAGGAGGCGTTGGAAAAGCTCTCGCCATTTTGAATGGAGGGACCTTGAGTACCTGAAGAATAGGAATATTCAAGAGTGTCACCTGACGTAAACCCCCTCGATTACCGGGTTAGAGCTCAACAGGGTGGTCTACAGTGGCGGAGAAATCAACGACCACGCTGAATTCAGGTACCGAATCGATCGTCGCACAATCTCTCGACGGCATCGTCCAGAAGGCTGCGGCGGAGTATCGTGATGGTGCACGATACTACGCAACAGCCTTCTGGACGATGCCGTCGAGAATGTGCTGTTGAATATGGTGGTGAAAATGTCCAATCAGAATTTAATAAAGTGTAACTTATATCGCTTTAAAAGTCGAGGAGAACAAGCGTCTTTTTGCCCCCCCCCCTCTGTAGGACCCTGAATAGGAGCAGGGTGCTTGCTGCATCCCACGATCATGATCACGATTAATGGCAGACGCTTTATCTTTTGTCAATCTCCATGTACAGCCGCGAAAAAAAAGCATGGAACGCCCAGGTTGCATGCTTTTTAACAGTTTTACCTATACTTTTCAAATTGCTTATGAAAACTTTGCTTCCTCTGATCAGATATGAAAAAAACTAATTAACACGTTGACGACGAGCCATTTTTCCCATGACTTGCGCCTGGGACGGCACATTTTTCTACATTGAAACTTGGTAATTTCCAAATAAATGAATTACCACGACCAAAATCTATCGAGAAATGCAAGAGACGAGTATAGCAATCTCGAATCTTTGACACAATTTAGCTCTTATTGCTCCAATCTTCCGAAATCAGGCCATTTTTTTTACCAAATTCTTCCTCTAAAGACAGAATTGACTGAAAATTTGTCTCCCGGGGTGGTTCGATCTCCTAAAGAACAATATCGCATCCCTCGACCCGAAAATGTTTGTTCTTGAAATTAATTTTATGAAAGAAAGTGAAACAATCGAGCAGATCTTGAGTTATATAATAACTGTGGGACAGCATTGGGCGACGCCGTTCCACAAGACAAACTTTCTGTCGTCCACCATTGACGGAAATCGTCAACGCGTTAAGTGGACATGATATTTTTGTTGAGGGGGTCGGTTCACGTAGGGACAAGTTTTCAGGGAATTTGATGATCTATAGGACATTTTGGCGCGGGCGCTAGGCAGTTTTGTGGCAAGCGATTGTGATATTGTGTTCAGGGGTCAAGCTAACCCACGAGACAAGTTTTCAACGATTTTGGTGACCTGAAGTATTTTGGCGCCGAGCATTTTCGCGGGAAACGAATGTGATATTCGTGTTCAGGCGTTCAAGCTACCCCACGAGACAAGTTTTCAACGATTTTGGTGACCTAAGGTATTTTGGCGCCGGCGCCTGTGGCGCGGGCGCCGGGCAGTCCGGGCCAAACCACTGTGCTGTTCGTTTCAGAATTTCAGCCTACTCCTATAGACATCTTTTGAACAAATTTGGTTGCTCGCACGTCTTTATTATTAGAGCAGTATGCTGTCGGACAGCATTGTCCGACACCGTCCCATGAGACAGACTGGCTGTCGCCCACCATTGTCCGACACCGTCGTCAACGTGTTAACAAATGTTTGAAGTGGTCAGTCCAGAAGTAGACGGTCTTCTCCTCTGACGGGTCTCACACTAAATGCACTCTCCGCAGCTATGGAAAGCTCGGCTGGCTCGAGAGAAAGCCGATCTGAGGATTTGAACCCAAGCCCACGCTCCGCCTCCGCTTAACCCAAATTTCAATATTATGTGTTGTAACATTACACAGCTCTAGCTTCCCACCCCAATACTGGTGTTTAAGAAGAGAAAGGATAGTTTAGAGCAGCGAAATGCCTTTTCAAAGCTTGTATTGCTATAGTTGCAAGTGATGCCTAGGGTGCATCTTATTTTATGAATTCCCAATGGGGTCGTATTGGTCGCAGGTGGAGTAGGGACACGGTTCCGGTCGCTGCCACGACTGGGACTCTTATTGGCTGCATGTCGGGACTGTTGAATTTTCTCACTTCCGCGCAAGCACGGAATCCACATCTTAGTTGCGCCCGGGACTTTGTATTTCTGGTAGTTGTTCATAGACTGTCTTACCACTCCTCACTGTTCGGACCCCAAGATCGTTTTGGAAAGTTGTAACTGATCATTTGGTCGACTTGAATGGGTGGCACCGGGCAGAACTAATAACGGGAAAGGAGCTTAAGGCACCTGAGCACAAAAAACCACCCCGATGCCGGGACCTGCTCAGCTGGCGACGAAAGAATCAAGACACGGTTCGCGTTTCACCCCTTCTATCCACTGCCGGGCAGGTCAACCACGCATTCCATTCCTCGCGAAGGCAGGGTTCTGACTGCGTTCTAGGTAGCGTCAAAACCACTGCTTATATACATTCGGCTGGCCCATGAATCATTTCACCTGTCGATGGTCCTTCAATAGTATTCTTCATGCATTCTGGCCGGAAGTTAGAATCTGCTAAATGTAGCCCCTCCTCCACATACCCAAAAGAAGACCGAGTCAACGCTGGCGGCTTCACTCCATTCGGTTTTGCCCGCTATTTAATTGATAGATTCTTCTTTTTTCCATGTTTCATGGAATTGAGACAAGTGCCTGCTTTAGAGCGCCCACCTCCGTGCAAAAAAGAAGTTTCAGGTGGACCTGAAACGGCGAAGTGCCTTTTTTATTGGTTCCTCTGTTCTCCTCACAAGCGTTAAAAAAAATCAAAGGACGAGGCTTCTTGTTCCTTTCAGCGAAGAGAAATCACTCAAGACTGGCTGTGGATCAAGCGACAAAAAATAGAGGCAATTTTGACTGCCGCTCAAGAAAAATTTGACGACAAAATTCCGGCTTTCCAACGATTTTTTATGGGAGTACCGAAGCACTAACCCGAACCGCCTCGCTAATTTACTGTGCAAAATTAGGTCCGAAAAAGCGTGCTCGTCTACTAGGGAGCGACCAATTTTGTACTGGCCTCTCAGTTCGCTTTTGTTATTTTCATATGACGGATTATGTCATTACGTTGGTGAGAACCTGTAAGAAGCTTGTGTAAGGGTTAGACGACATTCCTGCCCAGAAATCTATAAAGAGTGGGTGGGGTGGGGTGTGAGGGGGGGGTCGGTGGGGGGGGGTGGTTCTGAACTTGAAACATCGGCTGTGTCGCGGAACAGCAACGCGAAACTTGCCACCATCGAGCAAACAACGGCGCTTGAATGGCTTTGGCACATCGGAAATTGTGTCGATTTTCTAGGGTCATTAATACTTTGCATTTATATGGCCAGGATGTGTAATTTTTGTGGTTGATAGGGACAAGACAGAAAGGCTGGCGTCCGAACAACGAATTAGCAAGTTTGAGAGTTCGTAGTCTGTACAATATTCGCATCTGCCGTCTTATTTCAGCTGCACAGATTCACAAAATAGAAGTATATGGTTCCTGCTTCCGACCAGGCCATTTTTTTAAACGAGCACCCGCCTATCTGTTATATTCTCCTATCGTAAGTATTTTTTGATGCCATAGGACCGAGAGGTACCATCATCGTACTGGGATCCCTCAACAGGAGAGTAGCATTTGGTGGCTGGAGAGGGGGTCATATTTGGTCTGGAAACATTTTACGGACGAGGGGGATCGTATTTGCCTTCTGGCTTTCTGAAAGACGTTGTTGTTACTTTCTCGTGCTTTTTTCTGTTCAGATGGTCTTAGACAACTCTCGTCCCTGTGTCCACAGCTCGATCAAATAAGGAAAAAAGCCCCAAAAACGGGGGACCAGTCGTATCGAGCCACCTCTCTAGGCGGCGTCGCACGCAACCCGCCAGACACCCTAGCCATAATTCATGCCCTGATCTGGGCGTGAACGAGCGGAATAAGCAGGAGCCAAACCCATTATAATCGACGGCTTTCTCTCTTCCTACTTTCCAATGCCAATCAGAAATGCAGTCCGTGGTTACTCCAGGCGAAGTCGAGCCAAAATTTGATCCGTGAACTGTTCGCGTGGTGGGCGGTGCCAATACCACATACCATCCCCTGCTATAATTTCATCAGTTTTTGTCTCGAAGCTGAACGCAAAAGTCCTGTTGATGGGGGAGGAGGTGGACATCAGCCTGAGCATTCGTCAGGCATTTCGGGACGGCATCTGTTCAACGTTTGCATGGCTAATACAATCTTGATCGCTGCTTATGCTGACAGCGCCCCGAAATTAGGAGATTTTGACTCCAGATCAGGCTCGTGGTAATTAGGTTCACTTCCAGCTTGAAAGTCTCTACCCTCATCAGCAGAGATTCCAAAAAGTTGGTCATATTACGACAGCTGCTGTTTAGCGGTTCAGCTGGCGATCCGAAAATTATCACACAAATTCGGAATTTGAACAAAATGTCCGCCTAGGCTACATGTCATGGGGTGTGGATTTTGGCGAGTGCCCACCAGCGCGCGTCTCTCGCACTAGTTACCTTTGAATTTGGGTACAGCGGCAAGTATCGTCGGAAAATCTGAACACAAACGGACACAAAATAGTCTTATCGGCTTGTTCGGAAGGAATGTAAAACGAAAAGAAATGCAGCAAAAACGTTATTCCCCTGACACGCCTCACATCCGCTGCGTATGGTCGCTCTTATGGCCAAATATTAATTTGTTTAGACAAATTTTGACTAAGTATTCAGTGAACCTATCTTTCCGGGACATGAAATTCTACAGGGGGGGGGGCAAAAAAAGTCATTCCGGCCGAGTCACATATGAGCGAAGTTTTCGCAGCCCAGACAGAGGAAGTGGATATGAGTACCAGGGCGGAAGATACCCAAGATCTTCCTCTATAAGCAGGAGCCGGCTGCCGCCATTCACCTTCATGTACACCAAAATATGAAGTCAATGCTCGCAGTTCGGCCGGCAAGTGGAGAGACGTCTTTTGGAATTCACGTGGCCTCCAAACAGCTGCGGAACTTCTTGAATGGAATCACCCATGGATAGCTACCTGGAGACCAGTACTCTTGATCTGCAAGACCTCCAACATCGAGCAGCTTACAGCAACGTCGCGACGTCCGGACATATCTCTCACCCATTCAACAAGCAGGCCGGGTTGGATGGTGAATGTGGACGCGGCCGTACCTGGAACGGAAAGACCGACTATTTTCTTTGTAGACCCGACTGAAGGTCGTAGCGGCGCGGGTGGACATCTAATGTACTCTCGAGAAGGATATCCTCCCTACATGTGGTCGCCCGTACCTTCTTGGAGACCTTGTGCTGCTACAGTTTGGGTGCCACCACATGGAATCGAAGGTTGAAAATACTCCGCTCTTGGGACTTGAAGGGCGTTTCGTACCTGATGAAGATGTAATATTGAAATATGTCCCCTGACCTGAACCCACTCAATTACCTAGTTCGGGCGGAGCTCAACAGGGTGGTCTACAGTGGCGGAGAAATCAACGATCTCGCTCAACTCCGGTACCCACTCACTTTCGCGCGGCCGAATCTCTCGATGGCGCTCTTCCAGAAGGACCTTGGCAAGTATAATATATAGTTAATTTAAATGAACTCTTACATATGGTAATGAAAAAGGTCCGAAAAAAATTTAATAAAGTGTAATTTATTAAAATTTTGCTAACTGTAAGTGTGGTGTAAGTGTAATCCTTTAGCGCCTTGGAAGTCATGCGAGAAAAAATGACCTTGTTTTGCCCCGCTCACCTGTAAGTACCCGGTAGCACTGCCTGTGAATGGGAAATCTTTCCATGTTTTTCCTGCAAGATTTCCGAGTTCCGGAACCCCCATGGGTATCCCTTGGAATGGCAACGGATGGCTGGATTCCTGTATTCTCACGAGATGAGATTTCTCACTTAATGTGAAAATCGACGACGGCTTTGGAGGTGGCATTGTGCATTCTCCACGGTCTGCTTGGAGCATACATTAGCAGGTTCGAGCGCTGTTTGGTGACAGGGAGGGGCATTTTGCAGTGCGAGCCATGTATAGAGTTCTTTCATAAGCATTACAAAAGGTGACGGGTTCTACTATGGTTTCTAGACGAGCTTGCTCCAGCTTCACAGGGGTTCACATTTCACCAGAGCTGAACTCGTGAACCGGTACTAGTAAAACATTGAAAGTACAGAATGCCCCCCCCCCTTTCCCGTCGCCGAACACCGCCACAGGTCCCACTTTGGTCAGACCTGTAAACTCCTGTGACTTTGCGAAATTGTACGAGAGTACATTCGGGTCACAGGGAGAGGTTCACAAGACACGACAAGATGACTTTTAAATCTTCGCTGAATGCCTTTCGATGCCCCCCCCCCTGTTAAGCCGAACTACGCCTAAAAACCGATTCGTACTAATTTCCAGCGGTGGAATTGCTCCTTATCGCACATGCTGTGAGCGATCGTGGGAAGGGGTGGACAGCGTGATAAACGGTGGAAAATCGAAAAGATTTCACGTGGTAGACTGACCACATATAAATGTCAAAGGTTAACGGCACAATGAGAATTGATAGCAAATGATCTCTTAATCAAAAAGTAGCGGCGCATTACTCGCGCGTTTATTGTTTACTTTCATTCATTAATTCGTCATTCATTCATTCATTCATTCACTTTCATTCATAATCCTTTTCACGAGTTTAAGTAGGATTTTATGCTACGACAAACTGATTAGTATCTTATAGCTACTGACTGCGGCAAACTCCTGCCAATTTAAGCAGTTCTTGGTGCGACTGCCGCGTACGTGACGTCTCTTTTCCGCTCCCTCTTATCGCTTTTTGTCTCATTCTCTCTTTTGTTCTGATTGATTCCTCTTTCAAGTACACGCAACTTAACTGGGATTAATATCTTGCACCTGAACTTACCCTCTCAATGATTTTTAGCCCCTCCTCTTAAGGTATTCTCTATTTGGTTCATTTCCTACCGCAATGAACTGTTCTACTCTTTTTTTTTTTCACTCGACAAAAATACTAGTAGTTAGCGGAAAACTAAGTAATTCGGATGTTTAGAACGTTCGGGCGAGGTGTAGGTTAAAGTGGCGTGGCTTACCATTGGCACAGTACGAAAAATCTTGGACCGGTTTTCGTCCAAGGAAACAAAACTTCTTTCCCCAAGAATAGAAAAACCTTGACTTCCCTACTGGCTGGCCTTCGCACTACTAACTGCACAGACCAAAGTGCAGCGCAGTTTGGCTTGGAGGGGGTACTGAATGGTAATCACGTAAGCCTTTTCTGTGACCAAAGCGGCTCAATTGCACATGCAGCTCCACAGGGTCTACAGGCTGGTCTTCACGCAAGTATGACCTCTTACTAGCGTGATACTTTTTAAGCATGACAACAAGAAGAACTAGCGACGAAAGTGTAAAATGCCTCTTCGAGCAGCACGGCGCTCGAAACCTGTGTGAAATGGGCTAATTTCGCACCGACTAAGGCCTTTTCCAGCCAAGTAATTCATCTATCCGGGGTTGCTCAACTGGTACCAT
>MU950023.1:0-10393 GCA_036418165.1 Cooperia oncophora
ATGATGGCGTTCTCTGCGACAAGACAAGTACCAGATCGCCTCAAATCGAAGATCTATAGGACCGTCGTTCGACCAGTCGCGATATATGGCGCTGAATGTTGGCCTACGACCAGAGAAGTTGAAGCGCGCCTAGGAGTCATGGAGATGAAAATGTTGCGATGGACCGCCGGTGTCACGCGTATGGATCGCATACGCAATGACGACATAAGGAAGAGATTCGGTATTGCTCCTGTGGCCGAGAAAATGCGCGAAGCTCGCCTTCGATGGTACGGTCATGTTCTTCGCGCGAATTGTGACACTGTCCGTAAGATTGGTCTTGAGCTCGAAGTTCCCGGAAAGCGGCCTAGAGGACGCCCCAAGCAGCGCTGGTCAGACACGTTGCATGCGGACTTGAAGGTGGTTGGCACCCATCCCGATCAAGCATTTAATCGGGAGAAGTGGCGTGACAAAATAAGGCAAGCGGACCCTGCTGCAGTGCGGGACAAACGCTGAAGAAGGAGTGAGGGAGCAGACTAGTTGCGCCTATGGCGCTGCCGATGAAGTGGAGGAAGGTGGGCGGACACATCAAGAGCGACAAACCTTTTGACTTGCTCACCAAACACTTTTAAATGAAGAAAGTGCGGAAGTGCGGCTGAAGTTCTGCCCTCTTTGTCTACCTTTCGAATCAGGGTGCGTCTTGTCGTTCGGGAAGTTTTCTGGAAAACATGAACCCCCTCCCAACTCCAGTCGCATAACACTGCGGTTGAAGGGGGTATATCGCATCAGCAAAACGGGGAAAACTGCAAAAATGCGAACAACCGGAAGAGGCGCGACAAACTTCTCTTAAAGGCAGAAAAGGCAAATATGACCACCCCTCTGTCTCCCAACGACGAGCAACTACGACCTCCACCCTTTTTGATGAAGTGAAACAGGTAAAATAAACTACAAAAAAAGCTTCCAGACCGAGTACGACCTACCCCCCCTCTCCTCCTGCGTCCAGGAACCAAATAGGACCCCCCCCCTGCTGGAGATTTTCCAACGTAGGACGTGCCCTGTTTCAAATAATCGCCAAATGTGACTTCAAAGTGGAACAACGGGCTGAGCTCGATGATCTCACAAGCCTTCAGACGGCGCTATTTGCCTTGAGGGGAGGGGCGGGCCACCCTTTCCTCAGAGCAATTACCTAGCCAACCCAGCTACATCATACCTGCTCGTCTGTTCCATGTCATTGATGCAACCGGAAATAATCTAATATGGCTAGCTTTAGTCAGTCCCTGAACATATCACCCACACACTGCCTCTTCCCACCAAGCAGCATGACGTGGCTCTACCGCATGACGTGTCCAACGCTCAGTGGAAAGTGGCTCATCTTGGGGCAGACAGTAATCTACAGGCTACTACTGCCTTCTGAGCAGTACTTTCCCTCTTAACAAAACCCGTCGTCAACATGTCTCGTTCCCTTGACGATAAGTGAAAAAGACTCAGACAAATATGTCATAAATTTTATTTGCATATGCTGCAACGATCACGATATGGCGATTCAGTTATTATTCACACATGAGACATGAGCTCGAGCTCACGAACAGCATTCATAGCGCACAATTAAAGCTGTAGAACAATGTTTCCAGTTATTGATCTCTCGAACTGTTGCGTATACGTCAGCGAGAAGTCCAAGTCCACCTGGAATAAGTAAATCATTGAAAGAGTCTCAGTGCCGCATTTTATCGAAAAGATGTAAAAATATTGTAGAGCTCCTCTTAAGTTTATTAGTATATTTTCGAAAAGCTTGGAGTCATTTTACGTCTCTAGCACCTCGTGAATTTCATCCAGTAATAATACGCACAGCATCAGATACACGGTGGCTACCGGTGTCAACGGCGACACACCGGCCAAGTCGATTGGACCTTTGTACTAGAGACGTACTGAGGCTTTCTGAACAGGGAAGATTCAGGTTAACAAGTTCATATAAATGGTAGCTACACGGATAAAACACTTCCGGGAGTCTATAAAGACGGAGCTTTTGCAATGGTACACGCGAAGTGGACACAGGCGACAGCTACTAGGTACGCTTTGCCAATACATTCAGCTTTCTCAAAGAGACGACGCACTGGGGTTCTCCGGATTGCCATGTTCACGGGACACAGCATGGATGGAAGATTACCACTAGTAGGTTGCACTCGGTCGCGGGGTGGTATTTGGTACGTGGGTTCTGAGCGTTTAAGGAAATCCCCCGAGCCGCGATAGAAATTCGCGGTTACTTCGCCAGGCATTCCACGTTTTATGTGCGCTATATGAGCATTTCGTTCACGACTAGTTCTTTGAAAAAAACTGGCAAAATTCTCGAAAAATTGGAACTCCAGTAATTTGAACATTTCCGGTGGGATGAAGGGCTCGTACCGCAAGAGAAAATTAGGGGGTTCGTGCTGACGTCGCCATTTCACACATCACGATGATGTACCGTGGTGATCCATGCGACCGATTCGGCGTTTGACGCAGCGCGGTTGGAAGCGTCCTAACAATGATAGTATCCTGCAATCCGGCTACAATTGAAAAATCTGCTCTGGGTGCGCGTCAGCAAATGTCTAGGGGACTTGTGACCTATTATTAACATGCGGATTTGGCAAGCGGGCGTGTACGCAAATTAAGGGTGGTCAACCCCAAATCACGGCACCGCGGATGTCGAGTTTTGAGACAAAAGTGAAAACCTCTACGGTTTGTGGAGTATTCTGCTCTCGCCAAGGAGGGAGTGAGCTTCTGAGTGAACGTCGGGATTTGCACCTTCTGCGGAGGAGTTTGCCCTGGTGATAGGTGGCAATAGTGTAACAACCTTGTTGGCTGTGCTCTCATGCTCAATCGAAGATGCCGAAGTGTTTCTACATTAGCATTAATGACTGCTACAATGAAACTGCGAGTTGTGGGACTGGGTTGAGGAACGCAACTGAAAGCTACTTTTCATTCGTTAATCAACTAAAAGGTAAAGAAAATATATGAAAAACTAACCTATACATCATTATTAGAATATTTTGTTTATTTAGCACCGTTTTCGGAGGCACGTTGGCTGAAATGAAGTAATTTCAGACATCAACCACTTCAATCATTTTCTCGTTTGTATGCTCTCTCATGCAGGGTCTACTCCCGAAGCTACAGAAGGCGTGGCGAAAAGAAAGCAAGAACAGTTGTGAGCGTAGGCGACGATTAGGCAAATTTGCGTGGGGCGGTGACCGCACAAGAGAGGCGCGGCGCGCAGCAGGAAAACGACCCCTCCGTCGCGCTTAAATCGGCACCTAACCACAAATCCAGGCCGATGGCCGACGAACAAACTAAAAATAAGTAGGCGGACACCCCCGTGCCGATTTCTGGGATGTGGAGTGGTATCGCAAACGCTACAAACTAACAGAATAACTCATATTGAGTATATGAAAAGAGATCAATCATTCACCTATTTGCACTGTTCTCGGATCGAATGAGATCTTCTCCGGTAGTACCGAGAGCAATTCACTCTGAAAAATGATCGTGAGGTAAGAAAGCAAAAAAATAAATAGAAATAAAAAGAAATCAGAAAAATTTAACAGAGAAGGCAGCATCATGAATGAGTAGAATCTAATTTTTAACGAAGCTTGACTGATTTTAAGCATTTAGTTTGTCATCCTTCATAATCGCAGTCAGACATACACATTGTTTGGTGCTAAACAAATAAATAAGATATAGTCAGGAGCGATGTCAAAAGGACGGGCGAAATGAGCCCGCCTTCGGTTACCCTGCTCAACCAACGGTGACCCTTGAGGGGAGGTCTTGGTACGACCCTCCTCCCCAGCCGAAGAGTACGACTTCCCCGCCCTGCCGCTATGTGTTTCGACGCAATGAACTGTACCAGTGGCTGGAGACACGCATGAGGCGATCGCGCCGTTTGCTCCAGAAGCCGTCTGACTGATAATATCGAGCTGTATGTATCGTTGGGGTTAACTACCGGCACGGTATGAGGTCTCGCACTTCCATTTAATAGCGTTATGTTTTTTCAGCGGACGATCTTCTATGACGATTTGTCTCTCACTGAATTTATATGGCAGTCAGGTTTCAAAGATGAAGCTCAATGCAATGAAAAACAATCGGTGGCTTTTGACACTGTCAAAAAGCGGTTCAGAGCTAGCGAATCTTGCTCGCTACACATTTGTCCAGAGCGAATGCCTTCTGTCTGAAGGATTATATGTGGCTACCAGCAATCTTCAGATGGTTAAGGAAAAAATGATGGTTTTTGGGTTATTCAGTCATTCAGCCAGAGCGATCACCTACTGGATTCACGGAATGTCAAAAGGAGCGCTTGAGGACCCTAATGGGCGATGGTCAGCTTCTTGCCGATGAAAGCTCTGAACGAATGGTATGAAGTTCATCGTGTCCCTCGAGCAGAGAGAGTCCATTGGGCAACTCTTGCACGTTGCAGGGACGAATGGAGACGTTACTGGCGCCCGCTCGAGGAACTCGATGATCAACGGGACAAGGTGATGGGTGACAGGTGATTCACTCATTCTTATCTCATCGGAAACTTGGGGCACACATAGTCCAGCAGTAGGTTTGAAACAAAATTTGTTTCGTGAGGTAACTTGATTCCAGCTATACACAAAATACATCCGTTCGATGACGAATGTGCTAAAGCGAGCCTGCGATAGCGCCACTGAGAATTGGGCGCTGAGTGGCTGATTAGTGCACCACCGGGTTTCCACCGGGCGTTTCTCGCTAAGCTGATGTGATATCCGTTATAGAAGGTCAGAATACTTCTGGAAGGCCTTCAACAAATTTTGGTGTTGCAAAGTGTTTTAACGCCAGTGCCAGACGATTTTGAGCCATGCGACATGGACTCCGAGATGTGGGTCAGAGGGGGGTTTGATCACACCAAAAAAGGGAAAAGTGTGGACAATTTCTCCCAGCTTGATATATTGGACTGAGGAAATATCAGCGCGCGTACTCCTTGTTTCACTTTTTCTCAGTCGTCGTTGATCTTCTGTCAGATACTCTAAAATGGTTCTGCAATGCCGATTCCGGAGCATTGGCACATGTAACTATACTTTTGATCGAAATTTTCTCTTCTCTTGGGCGACCAGGAATCCTGGATAACCGTACATATGCACCACGTCTTTACAAAGGTACGAGACAGGCGCTGAAAATCAGCGGTCGTTGAGCAACTTCGTCGGGCAAAGCAAAGTCAGTTCTGCGGATGATTCCGGTTAGTTCAAAGTGCAGACATGAGCTTAGAGAAAGAAGATCATCCGACGCTTGACGGTGAACTACGACCTTAAGAAGGCAACGGGAGCTGGTGGTCTTATTTAGGGATGAAGAAGCAGAATCCACTATATAACTACTATACTGCTCCAAACGATTCGACAAGGGAAGTACACATAGTGATGTGACCAAGGCAGACGACAACTTTGGGTTACATGACGGACAGGTCGTTCAGCAGAAAACAAGGCGATCAGAGAAAAGAAGTTTTACTCCACCTGCTATATAAACCTAACACTGTTCCATCAGTGTCGTTTAATCCGGTCCATTGAGAAATATCATTGGAGATCAAATCTGGATGTTACATGACAGCCACGCGAGTTGTAGAGTGAACTCGTGTCGTGAAAGATTGAGCGTACATTCACTTCTAGTTAGGTAATTCATAACCTCGTATGTCTGTTCAGCGAAGTCAACAAGACCACGGACAGCGATGCCCTTTAGCGACATTGCGAAACCTTCAAAACGGGGAGCGCGGGAAAACACGGTATAAAAGGGTCTGGTAATTCAGTTGCTCGTTGGATGTTTTGGATGATCTCCCATCCTGCTGTCCGTGATCGATCGTGGAATTTCGTAACGTTTTGCACGTTTTGTAATCACTGTACTCTGCCATACCACTGTTTTTTTATATTGCTGTGTTTTTCGTATGAATAAAGTTCTCCTTTGCTTCCTGAGAATCACGAAGGGTAAACCCATCTTTATCTAACGCCCTTGAAAGACTCGGAAGGAAAGAAAAGAAAAAGGGTAGACGGTTGAATTTGTTCTCTTTTCTCCGCCGTCTCATCAATTAGTTTTGATATGTTAGCGATCCCCTGGCATTGCCTCGAGTGGTCGCTAACGCACTGCTAGAAGGCGAGGACTTTTTAGCGATAGGAGTCTTGAGTTGTGTCTGGTTCCTTCGACTGGAATCGACAACGGTGCACCCATTGGCTGAGGTCAACGCTGCCCAATTTTTCTTAGCATCGGTGCAAGACTCTCGATCTTGAGGCACTTCGCACCACGCAACGTTGAACTTTCACGATGGCTCATGGTCAATGACTTCGTTACACAGAAGAAGGCCGAGCAAATTGACATAGCGTACTGAGAGACTGCCTGCGCCGGAGCGTTGGCATGCATTAGCCAGCAGAATGTGCCGTTAGGGCCGGTTGATGATGGGCATAATCTGGAGGAGCTGACGAAGCTGAAGCGTGAGCTAGCCATGACACAAGAGTTGGAATACCACTTAGGTTCGCGAGAAGAACTGAGCCGAAGAAAAACGCGGTATTTCCGACCCACCTAGATAAGATTGATTATGAGCGTATCCAGGCAATTCTCAGGGAGGACGTCGAGGAGGTCCGGCTGGACAACGACTATGACGTCGACAGCACAATGCACTTCCTGCTTGTCAGATTCGAGTTCGATGGCCAGAGCTTTCGTTATGTGTATGGAATACCTGGATTTGAATTAACACGATGCCGTTGTAGTCAGAAAAGGACATTCAGTGATCTCATAAGTCTGTTCACTTCTAGCGTCGGCCGAAAGCGCAGTGCCTGCTGGACGCGGCAAGGGTGATCACAGTCTCGTAGGACATAGAGTAGATCATGCACAACGCTTGGAGGATAGCGGATAGCGGTTATCTGTTCTGAATCCGAAGACTATGGCAGTTGCTTACTCGTTCTTCCGTAGCCGATGCTCGCATCTCGCCATTATGAGTGGTCTCGTGCCACCGGAGGCACGCTTCAATGACACCACGCTGTCAGGATGGCCCTGGGACACGAACCGCATCATACAGTATGATTGGCAGCTCTCGCGAACGATGGAGTGGTGGTCCGCTATGGTGTAGAAGGTCATGTCCACTAGTCTACCTTAGGATTGTCATATTGGTACCCGAGGTCTGAAGAACATTGAAAGGAACTTCTGCTTGAAAGGACACAGCACAGCGATGTTGACTATCGGATATTCCGTGAAATTCGGCGCAATAACAATGCAGGTAAGTGAATGGCCCTCGTTCGTGTGACGACGGCGCTGGAATATGTTGAATGAGAAGGCTATATTCTTGGCTACTTGGACGAACATGCCGACCTTGTAGAGCAGTGGCACGACAATTTGCCTGAAGATATGGGACTCTGGAAGGCCTCCACTGCCTACTTGCGCGTTATAGTGATCAAGACCATCGGAAGTGTTCGAAAGCAGATCAGGCACGGCATCCTATGGCCATTTAACCAGACAAGTGGAGCACCATGGACTTCTGGAGCCTCTGAAAATGCCGGGAACAATGAGGCACCTGGAAGACCGTGTCAGGAAGTCGAGCGGAGGACAGCCACTGAAAATGGAAGAATCTCGAAAAGGCATCTAAAGCGGTTGAACGGCAACAGGAGCGGAACTGACAAAGGCAAATCGTGAGAGGACTGGAGAACATGGTTCTAGAAAACAGGTCTGCATATAGAGTGAAGTCGTGCCGTGTGGGATTGAGCGTATATTCTTTCGTACTTATGTAATTCGTAACCTTGTCTGTCTGTTCAGGGAAGTCAACAAGACCGCAGACAACGCTGCCTTTTAGCGCCACTGCGAAACCTTAAAGACGGGAAGCGCTGGAAGACGGTATAAAAGGGGCTGGTAACGACATGTAAGACTTTAGTTGCTTGTTGGATGCTTAAGAATCTCTCCTCCTGCTGTCCGTGATTGATCGTGAAATTTCGTAACGTTTTGTAGCACGTTTTGTAATCGCTGTAGTCTGCTACACCACTGTTTTTCATATTGCTATTTTTTGTGAGTAAAGTTCTGCCTTTGCTTCCTGAGAATCACGAAGGCAAATCCATCTTTATCTCGTGCCCTTGAAAGATAGGGTACCCAGCTGAGTTCTCATCGGCGGAAGGCGACATCCATTGCACATGAATGTCAAAAGGAGTTACTGATGGCAACAAGAAGAATGCCTACTCGTTGTTTTGTTTGCAATGACTTTTTTGAACGCAGGTAGTAATATTTCCTCCACATAATAATCATCTGCGGAAACCGCGGGGCGATTCGTCGACTCACAGATCAATATGCCCAGGGCCGGATAAACTCGCGATCGCGCGAGTTACGCGCGCTGCCAAAACGGGCTATAAATAGCGGGAGGCAGTCCAGCTGCTCTCAGTTTGCACTTTCTTGCCTTCCTCCGCTTCTCTCCTTAAGATCCATTATTGATCTCTCTGCGAGTTAGCGATTGCGACTGTCGACATAAACTTCCGAGATCTCTTTTCTTAATGGTATTTATTCTCTGGAAGCGATTAGGCGAGATCCTTTAACGAACACTTCATTTGCAACATCTAATCTGTTATCTCTTTGCTGATTATTCGTTTGTTTTAATAATCTCGTCTCTGTGGCTGAGAGATACGGTTTCGTAGGGCTCACGGATGCGTGTCGAGGGTTTGGATCCTTGATGCGTGTGCTCTTTTGCATTTTTCGAAAGTGGTCCCTGTGCACTTCAAAGCTATTTTGCATAATACTTGTCCCTGATAATGTCGTTATGTAATGATTCTGAACTGATGGAGCCATTGCGAACCATTCCATAGAGATCACTTCTGGCTGTTGTCTTCTTCTTTCTTTGATTTGAAAAGCATACACAACAAAAGTGCATTCCAAAAGAAGATTTCGCCTTCAAATGACTTTATTCTCCAAACGACATGACTGGAAAACGAATCCGTACGCACGAAGTTGTGCACGAAGATGAGTATAGTGGGGAAAATGCTTCCATATGAAGTGGCGTTGATGTGACAAACATGCTGCTGAAGATCGCGATGGGCAAGAGCTTCATTTACCACTCACATAATGTTGAATTATGTCTATCTCAAAAGTGTTTTCGTATCTGCCTAGAGGTTTTCTTTTCGGCTCGTATGACAATCTCTTCAGCCGGAGGTGATCTCCATGAAATCGTTCGCAATGGCTCCATCAGTTCAGAAACACTACGTCACGACATTATCAGGCACCAGAGTTATACAAAATAGCTTTGAAGTGCACAGGGACCACTTTCGAAAAAATGCAAAAGAGCACACGCATCAAGGATCCAAACCCTCGACCACGCATCCGTGAGCCCTACGACGTATCCACTCGGCCATGCTGCCACGATCTCGTCAGCCTTACGCCGCCAATTTGTAGTGTATTCTCCCCCAAAAAAGCTCCGTAACTTCTTTCTGGGAGGTCCGCAGCAGATATGGAAGACGGTTTCGTAATTCCCGTCCGAAGACCTTTCAGCCGGTATACATTTCATTTCAAATGGCCACTTCGACCTACCATCCTTCCCTTGTAAGTGGCGAGACTGTCATATTGCTCGTATCAGATGTTTTCCACTGATTGTTTTCTTTTACCGGCTCCAACAACTGGTGGAGAACGGACTGGGGGCGCGCTTGGCCCAGCTTCACTGACACGCCCCATCATACGCAGGGAACCGACAGCCGACTATGACTGACGAACTGTTATTATTACCTATTTACTATTAACATCCTTGGGATCTCCATCATTAATACTGCACTTATTCACTTTTTCATGAATGCATCTTCAGGACAATCAGCCTTATCTGTTTTTGCATTGACTCGTTACGTACGCATCTTCAGATTCGGATTATAATTATGCTTATTGTTCCTTAGTTATTGGTATCACAATTGACTACTGGTAATTATTATTTGTTCATTTACCTCTGAATAAACTGAAGCATAGTTCGAAAAATGTTCTCGCAAATTATCGTTCAAAGGGGTTTGGACATTAGAAAAAACTTGATGCGAGGTAAACTCTTAACAGAAACTGCCCTCAGCAGCAACTTTTTCTACCCTTTGGTTACTGATCCTCGAGAATTAATTAGATGTAGACCTAGTGCCAATGACCTTTACGCTGCACTTCATTCCGGACATGTACGAGCTGTCACGAACAATGATGAATTCCATCCAAATCTGATTAGTAAGTCCTCAACTGAGTTCATCGCCAACCAATTTCCTCATGCTTTTTCCACCCTACAGGCCGGGTAAAGGCGATGGTATTTGAATGCAGCTTTGCAAAAAGATCATGTTCACGATAGTTCAATAGTTTTGGGTTAACTCCCTCATTATATCTTGAGGCAACAGAACTATTATATACTCCTTATCCCTGGGAAGGAGTAGGCGTGGCATTTGAACATGGCATAGGATGGGTCACT
>MU950024.1:0-19062 GCA_036418165.1 Cooperia oncophora
TTTTTTAGCTTCTCGTGTGCACTAGATATACTGAACCACCAAATCCTTTATTATTACCCCTCGAACAATATCCTGGGCAGGAAGAACCCTCACTGAACCCAGATATTTCTCGAAAACCATCGACTTCTAAATGGCAAAGGAGATTTTCCTGAATGGACCCTTTCTGAAGTAGGAGCATTACGCACTAAAAAATCCTCAGCCTATGCACAACGTAATATTTTAAGTGTGTAAATGTTTGTTAGAAGCCCGTGCGAAGCATATCAGCAGGTCCCGCGAGGATACTCTCGTTCCTGTAATTGGGCGCTGAAAGTTGCCTCCCACGATTGGCGATGAAACTGATGCGACTCCTATTTGAAATCGCCTTCTTAAAACAGTAGTTTGGATGGATTTCACGTAACGAAGTAAAACCAAAGAAACAAATCTCAAAGCTGAGTGGTTTGTTGGGGGTTATTGGACCTTTTTTGCACTTTTGCAATGATTTATAACGTGATTTCCCAGAGTTCAACTTTGTGCCAGGTGTACTTGTTTCCATACTTTCAGTGCGTTTTAAGCACGTTTATGGCTGAAACTATTCCTTTGTCAATCTTCTTTGAGATTTTCTTCGAGCGTAATGATTGAAAGTTTTTCTTTACCGTTTTTGTTCGCTGTTTGAATCCGTTAATTGGGTGGTTGTGATTATATTTGCGTTTTATATGTAGGCAAGTTTATTGTTTGTGTTAATTGTACTTTATATTAGTTTCTGTACTTTTCGAGATTGGTAGGGCACTTACAGGAATGTCTTAAATTTTCGACAAGATCGTCGCATTTACACTTTGATCCACTAGCCCTCTTTCTATAGCGGTTCCGACGTCGTGTTGGGACCCTCAGCTAGAAACCCGAGCAAGAACATTGATATTGAATGAATGTGCTGTGAAAATGGTCGTGTTAGTATCAACTCACGTTTCCTTCCATATAATACTCCTAAGTTATCAGCGAAGTAGACTCGTTCACAATAACCCGTTCGAATTAATTACCTTCTTCCATTCCTGGGACGCTAGTCCGATATACTGTGATATTTGATGCAGTGCAATCAAGGTACTCGCAAATTTTCTCTCAACAGTACTTTCTTTCTGTTCGAACATCAGGGAAATCTTTTTGCCCAGACGGGGAAGAGGTTCCGCTCCGCGGTTGTTCCTTTGCCCCCTAGACTTAGGCCAAAACTTTTCTCATTCGTTTAGCTGGAACTGCTACTTCTACTTTTATTAGCAATGACTACCGTCCAAATCTTGTTAAATCGAATAAAGTGCGGTATAAATGTGAAATTCCTTAGTTCTGTACGCGTCTGCGCGAATCGGGGTCAGTAAGTAATAAACGAACGGCCACGATCTCTTGCACCAAAAGAAAACGCCCCTTATGTTGGAGTACCGCTTCTAATCCCTTCTGTGCGGTTGCTTTCGTCCGCCCTTTTCTTTTGGCGTCTCGATCCGGACCCAGCTACTGCTGCTTTTTGTGTCTCATAGATATTCGAGCGTTGCGTTCTCACCAACCAGGTCCTAGTAAGGACATGAAGCTAAATCTTCCTAAAATATTCTTAGACTTCTGCCGTTCAGTTGCTTTTTTCTTTCCAATGTATTTTACTGCGGTCATCCGCCAGTTTTGTTACCCTTGAAATACGTCTTTCACGTGGTTGTTGTACTGTTATAGCCTTCAGATGGATCGGTAAGCTTTTCTCGTTTCAGAGGCGGATGTCACCTGGGAGCGGAGAAGCGCAGTGTGTTGAAGCGTTCAAACGTATGTTATATGGGGTGAGTTTCTAGAAGCTTTTCACCACTCATATTTCTGAAAATGCGCTGAAATTTGCCAGTTAGTTATGAACCACTTCCTACCTTCTCTCATTGAGTAAGCGTTCTTTGCGACTTAAAACATTCGTAACCGCGTCATTTTTTCTGCTCTTTTCTGCGCGCTACCGTCTGCATAGCGTTCCATGACCGTTGTGGACCTCTAACACTCCATCTCCTAATAGTAGGTGGCCCACCCTCATGCTGTTTCTTCCACTTGGAAAGACTCGCTGTACTGCTGTTATCGTCGGGATCATTCGAGAGGGATGGAATGAGCCTGCCCGCGTCGATACCACCAGTGGTTGTTTTCGTACTATCATATCATCGTCTACCGAAGCGGAGACTCATCCTGCCCCTCCTGCATACCTGACGCCGCGCCCCGACCGATTGCGACGTTATCAACTGTATGTTCTTTCCCACCTTCCCATGCTCAGTCAGTGCGACAGGGTATCACGACAGGACCATGCGAACGAGATAAGCATATGCGCAACCAGCTCTTGTGGGTGGTAAAATGTTGTTAATTATTGCATTCTTTCTAGCCAGATCGAAATGTGAGAATTAGCTTACAGTCTTGTTCGCTGCGGACGCTGGGGCGTTTTGGGAGCGCTATTTTGGCGCGACACCAGCCTGTTCTGCACGAATCGTAAGCTGGCAAGCCACCATGATTTTGGAGATAGAGCAAGCCGGCGCCGCGCCAAACCTGGCCCGCTGAAACGCATTGGCGTCCTAAGCGAAAAACTTTTATGTGTCATCAGTGCATTGAATTATCAATATACCTATAGTGTAGTTCGCTGCGGACGGTTGGGCGTCAGGCGGGATGAGTTTGGCGCGGTGCCAAACCCGTTCTCCACCAGTTGTTAAAGCGAGCAAGTGATATGACTGTATCATATCGTTCGTATTACTCGTTTTCTACCACTTTTTGTCGCATGCGCGCTTCAACAAGAAGGCAGAGAACGGCTTTGACGGTGTGCACACTCATACTGCCTGACACGCCCAACCGTCCGCAGCGAACTAGGGTGTAAATGTCCATTTAGAATTTCATGGCAGTTTGAAACAGTTCCCTGATTAATTGTATACACGTTCTCCACGTGTGGTGTTTCAGATGCAGAATGTTCGTCGGCAGATTGTAGAGAGTATACTACGCGGTACTGCAGTCGATAGCTCCCATGTCTCAGCGTTGGACGAAGCTCTTCAAGAATTAACAGATTCAAGAACAACAGGCGAAATGCGGCACATTTCAACTCCAGCAGCAGATTTCCTTATCAATATAAGGGATGAAATCCGTGGACTGCGTGTTAGTTTCGTTTCACATTACCTTCAAAATATGGACCACTAGCGCCCCACTATTTTTCTGAGACATCATTCAGTCGCTTTAGGATGCCTTTATATTGTCCAGCTCATCCAGTCGTCGCGTACCCCCTCAAATTGGTTATCTTTTAGTTGACGCACCATTATATTCGCACGTACGCCAAATGGGCGAGCTGAACGACAACTATGATGGCGTATCCTTGTGCGTAAACAATATAACATGGTGTTAACATATTTTGCTCTTCATGGGCAATTTTGATGATTATCACCTTTTAAGAAGGATTGCGAGTTTCTCCATCGTCTCTCAAAGTTCAACACAGGTGCTGTTCAAAACGTGCTCGAAGATCTGCAGCTAGAAACAATTTTGGCCCCGTATCATCCGAATAGTCCCGAGAAATTCCACGAGGAGTTGCTTAATGCTGAACAGTAAGCGAATCATGTTGTGTAGTTCTGCACTTTTGTCGGCTGTGTTCATACTTTGCGTCAGAGGTTTGAACGTTTCGAGCGTACACCTGCGTTTCGAGCGACTAGAAATGTATAGACATCCCTAGCGTACAGCAGCGTTTGAGCGGCGGAAATTATGGATATCGATCTAGCGCTCGCCAACGTATGCCAGCGTGCAGCAGCGTTTGAGCAACTAGGAAAGTATGAATATCGATCTAGCGTACGCCAGCGTCTAGCAGCGTTTTAGCGGGCAGTTTGGTAAAGCTCAAATTGCCCGCAAAAAAGTAAGCATACGTTGCTTCGATACCCATACTTCCAGTAGATCGATATTAAACTTTTCCAGTCTCTGGCGTTGGCGTACTCTCAAAACGCTGCCTTGCGCTGACGCAAAGTATGAACGCAGCCTAACACTTATACTGTTTGACATTCTGTTCTGTTTTACATATAAATATAGCGAGTTTTTCATTTTAGGTTCCTTATGGGATTCGTGGATAGTGCTGACACGGGTGTTAAACCGCTTCTGGTAACGGACTGGGACGGTACTATGAAAGATTATTGCTCCCAATATGCTACTAATCTCCAGGTTTTCATTCAAGTCTCAGTATAAAGTTGGAGTCGTTGTGCCATTTTGTGTTAGTATTGTAATTTAGCCGGTGTACAGCGCTGTCGTAATGGGCAAATTTGCTGAGCAGTTCACTCGCGCCACGGCTGTGCTCACTGCCGGTCCTCTACGTGGTCCTGGTATCTTGGATCTGACAGCTCTCCCTATCAATGGCCCAGTGTTGTTCAGGTGAGGGCTTTGAGTTCGAGCTTTACAGTAGACCCTTTCTCAGGAGATTCGAGACACACCCCACGATGATGACGTGAGAGGGGGAGATCCATTCCGTGCTATTTGAACCTGGTCAGCAATCCCAGAAAAGTACAACTTTCATCGCTCGAAAATGCGCTAAAGTAAGTATGAATGTCAGGGGTTCGGTCGAAGTAGCTATGGACCTTTCGATCTAACACGGAAAAGATTCAACCTCACAGGTGTTCGGGCTGTATGTCTTAAAGACAGTCCCCGCTCTCAAGCATAATAATTTGTAGGCGTCATTACTTGTAAAAGTAGTCTGGCCCCCAGTCTTCAAGATTATCCCGCTTTTGCAGCTTCACAGTAGGTAACGAAAGTGCCGTCGAAACGGGCAATTCTGACGCCTTCCTAGTTGTCCCGCCAACTGAAACTGAGGGACAACTTCTGTCCCGAGTTCAATTTTTACCCCAGGTGTTTAGCCTTTTTTTTGTTCGCCTGAAGTTAGATAGTATTAGCGCTGGATGACGCCAAGAAATGAGCCAGATGTGGCAGAATATCGCTTTTGCTGGGATAAAATGAGCAGTTCCGAAAAACTTGTCCAGCGAAGCTGACAAGTCCCTACTCAGGGTCTCTCCATGATTTTCTTGCTTTTTCCTCCTCCAGAGAGTCCTCCATCACCTCCAGAGTTTCCGACGGACGACTAACTGGGTTTGTTACGGGACGCCATTATCCACAACTGCGGATTCGGCGGTGGTTGTTTGAAAGTTTCTCTGAATCGAAATGAGGCCAGTTCCCTGTAAGGATTTTTTCGTGACGGATTGAAGTAAACCTTTTTAGAATCGGGCCTATATATCTGCGTGTATCCACTACATTGAAATTAATTCACAACATTTTCGAAGTAATTGTGATCATCAAGAAATATGATTTTATGAGTTCTGCGAAGCGAAGAGCTTGGTTTAGAGACCGTTTTGTTCTGCTTACAGTGGTTCGTGGGGACGTGAGTGGTGGCTGCGAGGTCGACGGGTTGTACATGACGATGGAATTTCCGAAGCGGGTTTCGATGCCATTGGCCGCCTTAGCGATGAGGTAAGAGTTAGCAGGCAACATTATTCAGTGAACGTTTTCGAAGGTAAAATAGTTTCACTTGACAGATGACTGATCTACTCGACAACGGTGCTTTTTCTCAATTTGCTCTGGTTGGTAGTGGAGTCCAGCGAAAGGTGAGTTAACCTATTCTCAATAGTTTCGGTGATCTTTGCACCGAAACACTTGCTGTGTCAAAATAGGTGACAGTATTTACTATGAAGTTTTCTAAGTTATTCCTTAACCAGTTTGTATGTTGCTCCAAAAGCCTCACAACCTAAGCGCAGACTGAAGTGATGTGTTAAAATCGATGCATAGCGTAGCGTTTTGCTATGTATGGATACCGACGTTTTCTCTTGGTTCTTAAAATTATGTGGTCCCTTTTAAGGTTGATCGCCTTACTCTTGGAGTACAAACAGTCTTTGGTCATGTTCCATTAGAACTTGTAGTACGATACATCGAAGCCGTCAAAGACAGAATTCATCGCGTTGATCCCAATAACTCAGTGAGTTGGCATCTGTCAATGTTTTCTATTTACATTCTTTTTCTTTCCAGAACTTCATGGTTCGGTTTTTTTTTCCCCCAGCTAATTCACTGCTTCATCTAGAGCTCATGATTACGATATAAGTGGCGGTGTCAGTACGACACCCCTCCAAAAGACAGTTTTGGCACGACCCTCTCCCAGCAAGAGTTGTTTCGAACTTCGCTCCATAAATCCATTGTTTTAACGGTTATGGTCCGTATCAAGAAAGATAATCCTTTTATGTGCCTCACATTCGCGAGGGCCAGGCTTCAGACTGGCGGAAACGCCTCGCTCAACGCGGAGATAGACTTACCTATTCTGAATTACGCCCCATTCAAATGAACAACTCACCAAGTGAACTGAACTGAATATAACTCGCTGTACGTGTACTAGTAAAGAATCTCTGCAGCCCAATTCCATTGTTCTAACTAATATTTATCTTCATTATTTCTGTTGGCGTAAGTCCAATATAGGGGTGGGTTTATGCAGAAACGGCCGTATAAGCTAAGCTTTTTGTCCAAGTCTAGTGGGGAGCAGCGCTCAGTAACACTTTTTCATTTTGATCTATAATTAAAAACGTCTACTTGGCGCTCTGGGTTATCTGCTGTTGTTTAGAACCTTGTACTGGAGACGTCTTCACCACTTGAGATCGAAGTTTGCGTCCACAATTCAGGTTCGTACTTGTAATATCATTGCTTCGATTTCATCGATTTTGATTTTGTTGACAGATAAATATGTAGTTGTTTCGCACGGTGCTCAAAGGATAGATTTTAGGGTCAGTTTGGAATAAAGGTGATGGCGTAGCCGCGCTGATAGCTTCACTTCACGATTCTTTGAAAAATGGAAAAGTTCTGGTGGCAGGCGACACTACCAGCGATTTACCAATGCTGCAACATGCCGTTTCGGAAAATAGGACTGTAAGTACTCCACTTCTGTTTGCCTGGCTGGATATAAATTTTCCTGTTTTTCTCTGTGAAATTGAGGTTCCAACGGAAGCGTTTTTGTGTTTTTCGTCCCTATGTGAACGGGATTTTGAAGAATAAGCTGCAGCTTCGATTTTTTGCAGCCCTTCTGAGGCTCGAAACTAAATAGCAACTGCTCGACGGATCACTGCTGTAGCTATTGTGAAGCCACCGCATCTTTTGATCTGATTGATTTTTCGAATCATATATGTGTCCTTGTTGCTGGCTGAAAAAAATATAATCTTGTTTCCTGGGGATGAAGGGGCGTGTCAAGCGTAATGGGTTTGGTTCGGCGCCAGATCCGTTCTTCACCAGTTTTTGAAGCGAGTAAGCGACAATAATTGATAGAAAACGATTTATATGAACGATATGATACCGTCTTGTCGCCTCCTTGCTTCAGCAACTGTTCGAAAACAGGTTTGACGCCGCGCCAAAGCTGTCCCGCCTGACACCCCTCTTTCATCTGCACTGAACAAGACTATTCTCAATATGCAGTCGCGCTGGAAGGGACCCGGTTCGCTGGTACTTGCATATTACACAAAGACAGAACATATCGTTGGCACGCCTTTCTTTTTGCCACCTTTGAACGAGGGACGCACGTGGAGTGAGAAACAGCGATTGTCTGTCTCCGCCCATGTTTGTGACCATGTGTTTATCACGGAATCTGAGTTTAATACCAACTCTTTCAGGGTGCTATGGCCTTGTTTGTCGGTGCAGGAGAATCCCTGCGTGAATCAGTGCGGAATATCGTAGGTGATGATAGCAGAATCTGTTTCGTTTCTTGCCCAGACGTTGTTCATGCCGCATTTGCGCGCATCTTAGCCGCCAAGGTTGAGCTGGACTGAGCTCACTTGCCCATGTTCGTTCCTTGGTGTCACCGCTTCGACTCTTTACTCACTGCCTGAAAACTGACGCTGTCCATGATTGTCAGTCGTCTTGGGCGTCTAATGATTGCTCAGTAAGTTCGTAACTTCATTCGAAACCATATGAACTTGTGTTTTGTTGAAAGTATTTACTGTGATGTTAAAACGGTTAGTTATTGCATGTAACTGTAGGTATGTTACTCACTATGTACAATTTGTGCGACATGTAGTGTTCAAAAAGGTTAGCATTATACCAAAAATATGGCTGGGCCAAAGGAATAGAGTTTGCGGTTGATGATCGCAGTTATTCTTGCACATTCCTAGACCGCGCCTGATCTCTCGCGACGAGTTCGATCACAATCTTACCGAAGAATAGTCGCTTGGGCCAGCATTATTTGATCACCAAATTTAATTTTGCCCAACTTTAACCTCCTAGTAACCCAAAATTTTTTACTAGTTTTGTCTTCTAACCTTTTTGGGACACTGTCGCGTTTAATTCTTGTCATACAGTAGAGGCCCTATACTGAGAACCTGATTTTCTGGTGAACTTCAACTTACAGGTACACGTCAAAATTTCAAAGCTATAATCAGAAGTTTCATTTTTTTTAAATTCGGATATAGTCATGCATCTCCGTGGACGTACCTCGGGTCCTCTAAGCCCACAATGGCCTTAGAGGCGTTTAGTGCCTTATGTACTGGTTTAAGCTGCGCTGATTCTTCCGCATTCAAGAATACTAACGCCTCTAATTTTTAAGGGAAGGTTTAGCGCAGTGCGCAGTATTAAAACTAGGGATAATTGAGATCACTATTTTTACCCATTGACAGCGTATGAATATCCATCGAGACACATATTTTTGAGACTTCGAGTTCAAGTACGTCCACTGAAGTGCTTCAGGAGAACAGTCCACGTTGATCACCTGGGCAGGGCGCCGAGCCAGCATGTCGTCCCTTTTGGTGCGCCTGTCCTCCCGAAATAAAGCGAAGCGAAGTGTCCCAGTGACGAAAGCACGATGTTGGTTGGCTAGGCGCATGCTCACTGGTTGCATGTCTCCGCCCACTTGATCAGCGTGGTTTGTGCCTTTGATAAACTATAGTTGGGAACGTGGGAGATGTCTTGGCTCTTGATTCATATTTCCAACGAAATTTTCTTTACTAGCAAGTCACTTAGATTAACTGAGACTTCTGGTTTCTACTTCATGACATTTTCGTCGGGTGTTCAGAGTACATGACTTCTGATGTGAACCCAGTTGTAGTTCACCTTCAAATTAGGTTCGGATTTATAGCTGCCACAATTTATGTAAGTGCTACCGTAAATACCCACTTGCATGTGGGATACTACTACCTTGTTGCGGCGAGCGCTCGATGTGTGGCGTGAGACGTGCGGCATTCTTATAAGGACCTATAGAGGGCGGTCGTTTGGCACGATCACATTGCCACGAAAGTGCGTTGGCAGTGAATGGTACGCGTGGAAAACTCGTCCGAATCACCGAATTATAGAGTTTTCGTAGTTATGGACGGGCTTTCCTAACTGATAGGCAGTTTGCTTGACATGTCGGTTGCAGTGAAATCGCTCCTTACGACATACAAGTGATGTCGACAATCAGTCGGGGCGGTGTCAGGAAGGGTGGAGTGATCTCGCCTTCAGCTGTCTTCCTCTACCAGTAGCGATTGGTCAATGGTCGATTCAGGATTTCCAGGTGCTTTCACAGTAAACTTTTTTTTTCCGATCCGATCACTAATCGACCCGCTACTGGTGTAAAAGGCAACCGTAGGTGGACTTACTTCGCCCATTCTGGCACCGCTCCGACTGATTGCGACAATATCAACTATACAGCCAGACCTGGTTTATTCCACCTTGTTAGGCTAACCAGTTGGGGAGTTCTGTGACAATTTCTGCGTGCCGCCGCAATATGGAAACAACGTCCCATACCCATTATTTACCGATTTTCTTTTTTACTAGAATTGTCTCAATTATCGATCATATGTGGGTCGTTGTGTAAAATGTTACTAGAAAACAGTTAAGGTTATTCGACCATTCATGATTTATTGAGACATCAGATTGTGTGCGACCTCATAAGGATTGTTGATTACTGTAATTTTTAGCGTTTTAGTGTGAAAGTTTTACGTCGTGTTTTATTGCGCTCCATTTCGCTGTTCGTTAGAAATCGCCTTATTGTAAGCGGCAGCGTAAAAAGGCGTACCATTACCAGCACATCGATTTGTGATTCTAAAAATGAGAAATTAGAGAGATGTGTTTCTATTTAGTATACGTTCAGTACTGAACAGAGCTGTATTATAGATATTGAATGGTATTGTATGATGGGTTTAGAAGTGCAGCAGATTATTGATTGTTATTCTGTTGTAGTCTTATAATTACGTCTCGTAAGTAGGGCTTTGTTTTAGTAAGTATTACTGTGTAGCAAATGTGTAGTAGTTGAATGTCCAGCCCTTAGCGGTCATGTGCGTTTTATGATTTCCTCGGATGCCGGTTGTTTGCATCCTACTAGTGTCTAAGTCTCTTTTCTGACTCAACTGACAAGCAACTTCAGACGGTTTCGTACTGGTTACTACTAGGAGTACTAACATTTCTGTCCGAGAAACCGTTAACAGGAAAATCATTGTGGTTGTTGGAAGATGCGTTTATGAACTGATTTCGGTCTTCCCGCAGGACTTGCATTATGTCCTATACGTACCGATCCTGTGATTACTAAATAAATTAGTTATTATGTTATGTAATTCCTACGAAAACATGTAAAATGTGCTCGCAATCAAGGAGGTGGAAAAACGGTATAGTTTTTTCGCTGCGGATGCAGGGGCGTTTCAGGAGGGCTGGCTTTGGCATGGCGCCAGCTCATTTTCCACCAATTGTTTTCGCTTGCCTGTTCGACAGTTGTTGGAGAACGGGGCTGGCGGCCGATCGCGGCCTGCCTGACACGCCCCAGCATCCGCCGCAAGTAAGACTGTAGAGAAGGGGAAACTTGTGCCTGAGTTCTCGTGTCCTCAACTCCTGCAGTTTGAACGCGTGCATTTGAGCCTAACCTACTCTCTGCTCTTGGTATGAAATAGTGAACTACGCGAAGAGGTCGGATGGAAACCCTACTTCAAATTTCAGCGAGCAGCCGTTGACCAACGTCTTTAAAGACACGGCTTCCCGTCGAATGAAAAGTTTCATGATAGCTGCTTTCCAATTATGAAACAGCAGCTGATTAGTAATCTCCCAAAGAAGAAAACAGACAAATCTCTCTATCACATCTCGCAGTAGTTGATATCATCTACTGCAAAAGAAAAGAATACAAAAAGAAAACAACAAAAAAGCAGAAAAACTCTGGGCAGGGAAAAAGGAATTTTATCAACACGGTGTCTGAATTTGTGATTACGGTAGCGCACCTTTTGTGCGTCGTGGTTTTGCATCACGAAAATTGCGTCACTCGTGTTTTTTACGCGTTTCACCTCGCGAAATGGGTTGAATTGAATGTATATACCTCCAATGAGTAAACTGTAATGAAGGAGAGCAGAATTATCCAGGGGCATTAGCAATGCCCGCCGCCCCAACTAAGAACAAGTGAGTGGCCTCCGTCGGAGGACATCTAGCAAGTAAAGGCGGTCCGACTGAGGAGGAGTTAGAACTAGCACTTTGAGCGGCTATAGCAGCCTCCACGCTCACAATAGAGTCGCGAAAGGTGAACAGTCTTCTAGCTTGGAGGCTAGACTACTTGCACAGCAAAGGCGACCACGAGCCACTTTGATCGCGGGGGCTGTCTTTAAAGACAGCTGTGAGCTCACCTACGGGGTGCATTCTTCCCATCTGTGAGGTGTCCAGTTCCACAATTGTCGAATGTGTCGTTTTCGCCGCCTGAAAAAGCGTGGGGTTGAAGCTGTAGGCTAGAGACTGCTGGAAGCTCTTTTGCAACCTCGTGCCGAACATAACCGCATGGGCACACAACACGCCTGCTATGCGTCTAGCGAGGTTAAAAGCAGTTGGCACGTGTAATTTGTTCCTCAGGGCCTGAAACTCTAGCAGGGCGCTATGTGGTGGGGAAAATGGCGAAAAAACGAAGTGAAACGGTCGAAAACTGCGAAGAAAACCTTCGTTCTTAAGAAGCAATTTCGGACGAGTTTCCCGTAGGCATATTGCAAATAACCGCTACGGTAGGTACGGCTGCATGTATGTACTCATATATCCATTCAGCACCGCAGCCGCTTCATACCAATCCCTTCGCTTCATATTTTACTTAGCAAATGAAGCAATACGAGCATCAGGTACGGTCGTCCATTTGTGGGCGGGCGGGCGGGTGGGCGTTCGGGTCGGTATGTTCAGGACCCTTATAAGTGTAGCCTTCCTAGGGAAAATCGCTGTGCAGTGCCTGCTCAGGGTAGCGGAATTGCGCCATGCCAGGCGTATCATTCTTACTCGTCTCTAGGGATTTATCGTGCCAACTGCCTTTAACGCACCATTTGTCTGCGATTCCCACGTTAATAACGAACCTATAGTCGCTCAATGACTTAATAACTCTCCAGGGAAGAAAATAGCAAAAAAAAATCGTGGAGGACACTCCAAGTAGGGTCTGGCAGCCTTTTGGACAAGACAAGATCTCCGGATCTGCTCATTTCATGCGAGGAAGCAGTGTCAGGCCGCCTCCTGCTCGCTGATCGTTTCTTCGCGTCATCCAAAGCTAACACTATCCAACAGCAAAAAAACTCGGTCTAAGAACGGAACTCGCCATAGAAAATAGTCCATGAGTTTTGGTGGGCGGGACAGCGGCGGCGTCAAAACTTCCACTCATGAGGGTTACTGTGAAGTCGCATAAGTGGATTAGAGACTGGGACGAAACTACTGGTAGGGCGCCTACGAATTGCTCGAGCAGTGGCGCTTTCTCGAAGTACTTCCCGACCAATTTGGGACGACATGGGAGCAATGAAAATCTGCCTGGTATGGGATTGAATCAGTCCAGGACCTTCCGCACGGTAACTAACCCACTCGCCACTGTCTCAGCTCTACTCGAATGAATCATAGTCGTTCGTATTTTCATTAGTAAACATGGTCATAAGTGTAAGTGATTCTGTTAAATTTAATTTTATGTGACAGTGACAATAAGGATTACTCCAGCAGAAATGACAAATGCTACTGAGAACAGAACTAAGGCGAGAATGGCAGCGTGGGTCATCAACGAGCGCCTGTCCTGCCGAGATGCCCAAACGTCGTAGTCGTACAGAACTGGTGGTACAGCTGAGCCTACAACATGCATGAATGAATTCAGATTAAGACAATAGAACACATATGCGCTCCTTCAAATTTCTCAAGTATTTCTCATGCAAATAGGCGGGCAGTTTTCTCAAAGGCAGTGGGCAGGATGGCTGGCGGCTGGCGGTTATTCCCAACATCACAGGTGGAAGGGCTGAGAGGGCCACACCCCACTCAGCCCTTCCCGTGAGGCAATGAGGCAGAAACTGCCCGCTCCCAGCCATCTTGCTCACTCCCTTTGAGAGCACAGTCTACGCCGCTGAAAGGGGCGGAGCCAGAGCCCGACCTTCCTCATTGATGCGCCATCCTTTCTACAATCTTGTTCGCCGCGGACGATAGGGCGGATCAGTGGGGATGAGTTTGAAGTTTTTTTGAGCCAGCTCGTTCTTAACCAGTTTATAAAGCGGATAAGCGACAACAGTTGGTGGAAAACGGCTGATACGAACGATATGGTACAATTTTGTCAGACGGGTTTTGCGCCGGACCAAACCGATTTGTGACACGCCCCATCATCCTTAGTGAATAAGACTGTGACTGTAAGACCGTAAAGGTGAGGAATGTAAGGAACAATTGGTGGTTTTATCCCGCCCATGTTACAACCGTGGACTCTACATTTAGACTGACACTCACCATAGCGATAGACAGGACTTTTCGTTTGCGGCGACTAAGACGTCGAGCTATCGGATAGAGTTCTCGGAATTCTGTAATAGTGAAGCAGGTTTTGGGCAATGTTAAACTTGGACAGGATTCACAGAGTAACATACCAGTAGAAAAGAACTTTGAAGGCAGCTCCGGACTAGTGTCATCGGGTCTTTGTACATTAAGCGCTCGTACATTGAGAATTTGCGAAGGTGGATATGCAGTAGTTCCCAGGGGCGTAGGTGCCCACGGTCTGAGGGTTTCACCCCGTCCACAGGCCTTAATTCACGAATATTCTGATATTTCATGTTCGAAAATTTACGTATTTATATGCATACCATCATCGTTCCCTGCAAATGATAAGGCGTGCAACACGGAGAGGTTTGGAACTCAGCCAAAGATTTCTTACCATTTGTGAGAGAAGATAACACCATTGTTGGAACAGTGCCGCACTCCATACCGCGCCGCGTCGCATGCCCTATCATTCGCAGGGATCATCGCTGAAACCGAAAAATTCCTACTCACAGGGCAGTGATAACCTGGCCGAAATACTTGAAGCTTCGCAGAGATCACATTTGTCGTAAAACTGTCTAGGTCGATGAAGGAAACTTGGACGAGTTTCCTCTACTGTACCAAAACGATGCCTTTCAACATCTCCACGGGTCCTGCCGTGATAAGCGTATGGTTTCAACTGAGGACGCAGTCGAGGCATTCGAACATATCTTAAATGGTAATCACAACGGAATCGCGACCTAATTCTAGTTGCGAATTTGGCGCTAATGTACAGTTTGGGGGACCACTCACAGCAGTTCTGTATCCCTTCCTCTAATTGAGGATAAAGCCTCACCAGGCTGGTTAAGGATTAGTGGAGATTATGTCCTCACTAAATCTGGTCGTCTGCGCTCTTAGCCAGAGACTTTTTGTGGAATGGATACAGAAGCGCAGCTGGGTAGGTCCCCTTCCCCCCAACTATGTTACCAGTCCAAATTTATCCCACCTTTGTATTCGAAGACTACCGGAGTCCAGAGAATCAGATCTACTGATTGGTTGATGGATTTCTTCTCTCCCATAGCGTGTATACTCGACGGCAGAATTAGCACGGTAGTACTTTCCATCGCGTGAAATTATTTTATTTCGTGAATGAGGCGAAACACTGGTTGGAGCAGCCCTTGTGGAGCCTCAAAAGAACGTTCACATTAAGTTCACGACTAAACGGCGAGTACAATAGAGAATTCATAGTTGGTGCAGTTCAGGAAACCTAACGGCGCTTAACGATCACTTGCTACCTGGCACAGCTCTTTGGCGTAAAATCAATAAAGTTGCGGTAGCCTACTGTTGATATTGCAGCATTCAGTCGGGGTGGTGTCAGAAAGGGTGGAGTGAGCTTGCCTTCAGCTGCCTTCGTCTACCAGTAGGATCGCCCAATGATCGATTTAGGAAGAAGACAACCAGTGGTAGAAAACGCTACGGGAGAGCTTATTTAATACAGGGTTGGAGATTCTCTGAAATGGGGATCGTATTTGGTCCCTGGGGGGAGGGGGTCGTATTTGGCCTGAGAAAACATTTTTTGATAATTGGTTTCTTGTTTTACGGACGCTACAAGGGAACGGAGTCGCAATTGCCTCTGCGGTGTTGGGAAAATTTTTTCCGGTTGTGGAGTTTTCGCGGTTTTCCTGTTTTACATGTGCTATATAACCTCTCCCCCCCCCCGCTCGGCAGTAAAGTTTTGGGGAACTGGTAGAAAAGTTTCTTGGAAATTTTGGAAAAAAGGTGGGGAAATTCTAGGGAAAAAGTAGGTAAGATGGGAAGGATGGTCGTACTTTCCTCGCGTCTTTTTCCCGCTTGAGGTGCACAAAAGACCCCACACCCCCTCCCCCTCCCAATCCCCGCTCGACGAGCTCAGTCAGAGTCCAGTGTCAAAGGAGGGAACTAAGGAGTCATATCAATCAGCTTTCAGAGGGCGGGAGGTCGTACGCGCGACCATGACCCCAACTTAAGATGTGCGCTGATTCCATATCCCCTGGAACCGCCCCGACTGATTGCGACGAAATCAACTAATAGCATTCATTCATTCATTTAGTCATCCTCACAGCTTGAGAAAGAAATGAGCACTTCATCGATGAACGTTTTTCAGTTAGGCTGCGAAGTGAAGTGTATTTAGATAGCTATAGATATTCAGACAGCTAGGAGTACTAGCACGCGCGCGACGCTGCAATTCAGATCTCCTGAAGCCCTAAGATGGGAAAAGTAAAAGCGAAAATTGACGTACGAATCGCCGGCTTCACGTAGATAGGCTCGTCGAGTTGCCGTGGACGGCTCAGAATAGATTGGGATCGTAGAACATCTTCTCGGCTTGAGGTAGCTGCAACACTTTGTTGAGGCTATATGGTTTTTGAATGTACTCGAGAAAATGAAGAGCGAAGAAAACTGCACCCTTTTCGGCCCAGAGCTGAAATCTTGAGCCCATTCTCCAATACCGCTCAACCTAACTAATCCTTCCATCAGGTATAATTAGCGGCAGACTTGTCCGGAGGATAAGGACGAAAATGACCCGCACAGTAACTGCTCCTTCCATTCCCTTCCTTTGAATTACGCCCCTTATTCCTGGGACGGGGTAGGCGTGTCCTTGAAACATGGCATACATATTCAGGATATTTCAAATTTAGACCACTGTCATCGTGATCCTTGCGGCGAATAAGCGCATTAAGTTAATTGTCTAAAAACAACAAATATATACAAGCTATACAACAGCCCGCTACGTTCAAATGCTACGCAACCACGCACCTACCGCATTCTCTAGGCTAATTCGAGCGGCTTCATTCAATTACCCACTACGATTCTGAATCAAAGTATCCGGTGCTTGCCACGTAAAAAATCAATACCAAATCAATGGATTGATCTCCGTCAACTCACATAGTCTCCCTTATGTGTTCACTATTTATTCAGTACTGAATTCTCTGCAAATCTCGGTCCCTGGCTGTCGAACTGCGCTGCGCAGACAGATTGCCAAATCGATTAGCGGCGATTTGGCTTGTCAATGGATTGATCAGCTGTTTCTAGCTTTTCTATTTGTTATCGCATTGAAAGGGACAAAAACAACCCGAAACCCAATGCGCAACTCCGAAAACAGCTGATCAGCTCATTAACGAACCCAATCATGGATCTCTCTATAACAAGTAACCAAGGTGTGGGTTATACGCGGCCTTAACGGCACAGTTGCGACGCAGCAACTCTCATGCCTTGCTTATGGCCTACTCCTACAAGCAAAACCAGCTAAAAGTAAATTCTTACACAGTAACCGTCTTTCCGTATCATCGCCTTCTATTTCTCCGACTCGATTCTACGTAAATAAAAATGACGATTCGAGTTGCACTCGGATATCCGCGTAATGTCGCTTCGATAAGCTCCTGAAACGATGAATTATGCTATCACAAACTTACCGGGCTACCGAAACACAATCACCGTTTATATAGGCATTAATCTCCTTGCGTCCCACAGTCGAGCCGCTGCAAGCCTGGTTAGAAAAATTATTTCAGTGGCGAAACATTTATTCCAGTAGAATACACTCCATATCTTGTGAGCGATTAATTTAGCTCTCTCAAGGCGGCGCCTGCGACGGAGCCAGACAGAAAAGAGGCAGAGACACGCGCTGTGTGAGAGAGGATCCATCCAAATGGTTACGAGTTGAAGAACTCAGTAAAATCGGAAGAAGAGTTTCATTCACATCGCTGCGCCCGTGGCGGGCGGGCGGGAGTGTCTCCAGCAAGAGAGTAGGCTAATTCCAGTTCTATTAGTGCTATCTATTATTATTACTACGTAATTTCGGTTCCTGAGATTATGTGACAAGCAGTAGTTTGATTTTTCAGTGGTTTTTCCTGTTCCCATATTGTTCTAAACACCCTTTCCCCCGCTCCACCGGCACCAGCGAAATTTGACCAGGAAAAAAATCTCCGGAAATTTTCGGAAAAAGTCCGAAAAAAGCGGTAAGGTGTTGGGAAAATCTAGGAATGTGGCAGTTAGGAAGTGGACGGGGGGTTTAATAAAGGCACCTTTTATTATGGGGGTCGTATGGACCCGACCAAAATCCCCAACTAACACCGTTGCCTGAAGACAAAAAACACATTCTATGACGACCTGGTACATAGCGATCCCTAGGCAGGATCTCTTGCTCACACGGGTAACCCGAGTGACGGTGACGTCACTTGTCACAGTAATACCACCTACTAGGGAGCAGAAGTGAGCGCAATACTTTCATATCTGTGCAGGACTGAGACTGTCTGTCGCTGGTTTTTCTGGTTGTATCTCTTGATTATAGCCCCCAGGCCGCTATTGCAGTATCTTTTTGTCGCTGGCTTCTCGCCCAGCGCTTACAGTCAACAGACTTGACCAGTACACGATTCATGTGAATAGAAGATTCAACTTCTGCATGGGTCTACTTAATTAAATAGTTTCAAACAAACTTAATTTACTTTGCTCGTCATCGATGAACCGGAAGCTCTCGTCAATCACCGCCGCGTCCTCTCCACCAGGCTCGGAGCTATTCTGGAAGAAATGTATTTATTATTGATAATTCATCTTTTTCCTAAGCTTTCTCTGTCTGTGCTTTCGTTCTTGATTTGAGATGTGCTAAATCCTCTATTATCTCATGAGAACCCCTTGAGAAAGGCAGCCTCTAGTGCTCAAACAAAATGATTGTGGACGAATCCAAACAAAAGCCGCTAGAAGTCCATACAATCCACTATTTGTCCAGGATATCAACGGAGATAAATTTGTCACATTACAAACATTTAATTTGGCTTTAAACTGCGAATTTCGATTAGTAAATTGAGATTTAAGGAGAAACAATATTATAATTATAATTATTGCAAAATGAAAATCCAAGTAATCACAAGAATTTCATTCACAATTTTTCGTCGGTGCAAGAAACCAAGTTGTGTGGGCGGAAACTTAGTGGTTACTCCTATTGGTTTACTGTGATGACTCGACCAATTTCAAGTAGCGCTTTTACCCATTTTTAAGTGAAGTTTTCAAAAATAGCTCAGTTTTCAATTTTGAACTGAGTGATTTCTCCATGGTCTGCCCTTTCTCAAAATCTGACACGTCGCCTCCTGTTTCCTGACTCCTGGAATCCCCCTGAAACCCATTATCAGGCAAGCTTTTAATGACGGGTTCGGCTCAAAAGAGAGGTCATTTTGGTGCTGCTCGAACTCTATGCACAAACTGTTGAAAGCACGGTCCGCGCAGATCGTATGGGCGGAGCCAGTCACCAGGCTTCGGTGAGTAAAGCGCAATGGTTGGCAGTCGCTTCGACCAGCATGGACTGTAAATTCAAAGAACCAGCGGAGAGTGTGTAGTACGTAGGAATACTAGTTTGTCCCGCAGGTTTAGCGT
>MU950046.1:0-11342 GCA_036418165.1 Cooperia oncophora
GGCGATTTCTTCTTTGGTGAGAAGTCATTTTGTGTTCAATGCATAATGACTTGAAAATTGGTTTTGAGCCTTCTGTCCACTAGCTGTAACCGCGAAATGTGTTTCTAAAGGCCTCATAGACATGAAGCAAGACTTGCAGCGACCATCCGATGATGACGTCAATGCTACGGCCATCCCAGACAGGCTCGATAACGATTTCGCAAGCCAAGCTATAATCCTACTTTTAGAGGTTCCCCCTGAAATAGCGTTGTTTCAGCTACTTCTGCTCAAACAGGAAGTGAACAGTGAAAGAGCTCGAAATGGATACATGAGTAAACCGTTGGCAAACTTGTAAACAAGCTTGTTGCTGTATTGTTTTCATGTGTCGCAAGCTGATAAACACCTCAAGCTTCCGCAAAACATTTGTAACGCATGGCTTTGCCGCAGCATAGACCAGATGTCTAGTGCATCCCCGAGCTATGTTTATAGCATAAGGGTTGCCTGCTGGACTCTAATCTGTTGACAAATACTGATGTCTGTGCCAACGCCTTCGTGAGCCCATCAATCATCCCTGAACTATCAACAACACCAAAGGAGGCCGAGAATAGAGCGGCCTGGGAGGATAAGACTAAATCTGTCTTTCTGACTAAATCTGCCTTTCTATTTATGCAAGCGAAATGACTTTCTTCAGGGCAGGCCTCCCTCTGAGAGGGACGATAAATTACGCCCTCGCCTGAGAACTTCCTTATCTGGTACAACCAGGGCACGCCATCACGTTGTACTCATTTCCTGAAAAATACGACCCCCCCTAATTCCATCCTCAATACGACCCCCCCCCCCATGCTACCTACCACTTTCCTAGATTTTCCCAACTTCCTACCACATTTCCATTTTTTTTCCAGAAAAATTTCTGGTTGGTTTCACCCCAAAATTTTGTCGAGCGGGCGGGAGAGGAGATCGTCAGGATTTGACTATCATTTTCAACTGTCGGAAATAGTAGTTGTATAGATCTTTGGCAGTCCCTCTCCCAACAACGACCAAATACCCTCCCCTTTTATAGCGTCCGTGAAACAAGAGAAATCAACTATCAAAAAAATTTTTCTCAGACCAAATACGACCCCCCCCTCCCTCGCGGTCAAATACGACCCCCCCCCTTGTGATGATCACAACGATGGCGTGCCCTGGGTACAAGCCCTTCCCCATTCGCCATCTACCTACAATATTACTAAATTTTCTTCAACTTTTTATCCGTTTTCCTCAGGAATTCTCCAGTGCTTCCCTCAAAAAACTACTGCTGAGCAAGGGGAAGGGTCACAAAAGAAGTCGCCCCTCCACAGCGGTAAAATCTCCAACCAGGTAAAACTAATCTCGTCCCGCATATCATCCCCTATATAACTCGCTAGCACGGCCGATGCAGGTCAGCTCTGCACATCAAAGCTGATTCCGTCGTATAAGCCTCACAGTACCCCCACTAACAACCGATTAACTCGATGAGATGGGGACATTCATGAGGGGTCGCTGAGTACGGTGAAAAGGATAAAAGCTTGTATGGGATTTTCTTCCCACCTCCTCTCCTCTCGGTTCATTGCGCCCTTTACTCAATGGAACAACGAACGGGGAGTACACCAGTGAGCCTGACTCCGCCCACACACCAGCGTGGATGCGTACCCAAGGATGTGGTGAAGACAGCCTTTCGATTTCTTTTGAACAGGGTTTGGCAAGTGATAAAACGGTCTGAAAGTGGAAGTAAAAGCTACAATACACTGAAGGAATGGCCAGCTAGCGAAGCTCCAGCTCCAGCTAGCTATGCGAACAAAAAATCACCTATCAACTCCCAACGCAAGAGAAAAACTCGGGCGCTCGGTTTGGGAGGGACATCCTGCACTTCCGCTAGTTTCCTTGCTATTAACTATTACTAACAGGTCTCGCTTCAGTCAGACTTGTGAATTCCTGTAGGGCTGCGAAACGGTTCGAGTAAGCCACTTTGGACACATGAATCCGGGAAGTCATCATAAGGTGGCCTGTACAAGCTTAGCTGAGTACCGTTTGGTCCGTTTGGTGAGTACCATTCGTCCGTTTTGTGACCCCACCAAGCTGAAGTGTGCCAAAATCATATCCTTGCCTTATCACTCACCATACTCTGTGTGACATTATCGGGCAGCACCAACGAATGTTCCGGTGCAAAAAAGTCCTCAGTGAGTTGAATGGCTACATATTTCGATAGCAGGAATCGCTCCCATCGTTGATCGTGACCCATCACTGCCGCGGCCACTTTGTACGCAATGTAATCGGTGAGATCCTCCTGAAAAATAAATGAATAAATAAATAAAATGCAGTAATGTTGATGTCAACTGTTACCCAATTCGTGTAATTACTGTTAAATGCTAGATAAAATTAGGAACCTTTCTCATGCACACCTATGGGCACGATTTCCAGAGACAGGCGGTCAATGCCAGTGTCACCAGTGGAAGTGCTGCGAGAGGGCGTTGAGCTACACCCCACATTAGTTTCCACCAGGTGGGTGACATTGGCAACAACCGCCTTCCCCCGCCATCGTGCCCACTGTCTTTAAAGTAAAACTGTTATTCTGGGCAGGTACATGGTAGGTGTGATGTGCAGGGCACGTCCTGCTGCTGAGAAAAAAAATCTTGCAAAATGTCGACCCCCCCCCGAAATTTTCCCCTCTGGAACAACCCTCTTCCCCATCACCCACCATCCTACCTTCCATCTTCCTGGATTATTCCAACTTCGTACTACTTTTTTGCTGCCCACTTTCCCTCCTTGAGGTAATGACCTTCTTCTCCGTTAGGTACACAATGTCGAATCCTGCTCGAAGCAACCAACCTCTCAATTTTCCGAGCGAGGGGGAGGGGGTTTGGCGTTACGTTATAACTTCCTTCTAAGAATAGAGTCACCATACTGAACTTATGCTGGCTCCCAAGTGAAGTGTATTTCAAAGGCAACTCTGGTCATATGGCACTTCCTACATGATTCCGCACTTCTGAAGGTTAAGCACCTGTTAGAATCCTTGGAGAAACTTCCCGCGATCAAGAGACATCGTTGTCCGTACTCGCAGACAGCATCCCGGGGATTGTTGTTTGGGAAAACCAAAATGGGGGGATCGTACGTGGGCCGCTGGGAGGAGGGGGGAGGGGTACTTAGTCGTTGCTGGGAGAGGGGGTGGGCGTATAAGCCCTTTGAGAGAAATTTGCCGCGTTGTGAAAATTTTTCCCGATTTTCCCGACTTGGGTGAAAAACTGGTAGAAAGCCGGGAACTCATAGGAAAGTGGTATGTAGGTGCTGGGGAAGGGCGTGTCGCACCGAGACCCTCCTTCTAGGGAGTGGGTTCCTACTGACGTCACCATTTCACACATCAGAATGCTGCACCCTGCTTGTCACGTCAAAAATAGCGAGATAACAAAGCTAGAGACGCCTGTTTGTTGCAACCATTGCAATCACGATTAGTTTCACTCTGCAAGACACCGGCTTACAGCGGAATTACGTGTGCACAAAGCGTTGCCTGAAGCGTCGTAGGGTGATTTCCTATGCTCTTGGCCCTAAATTGGCCGTACCTAGAATCCTGCTGACTGGGCTTATCCTCATTGATAACTCACAAGGCGTCGCTCCTCTCATAGGGGAGGGGCGGGGGCTGTGCTCAGAATGTTGCCAAACTTTTTTCGCTTCTCCCTCTGAACTACTTCTACTGATGAGTTTTATATGGGTTACTGGGTCATCACTGAGCCTGCTACCTATTATACTCGATCGCGGAAATTGTCGTTAAATACTACAGTCAAGGTCCTTTAAGAGTAAGGTTAGTCACAGATCATTTGGAAACTTTAGTAAAAGCCTTCATGCCATCCTTATGAATGAATCAAATATTTCCAAACTCTCCTGAACTCTCGGTGCCTGACCAGGTCCCTCACTTTGTTTCTCTGCTGTCTGAATATCGAGCACGTTTATTGCGACTGTGATGTGTGTTTGTGTATGTGTGAATGCGTGTGAGTACGCATTGAACACAAGCAAACAACTAGCAAAACAAACAGCACGTGGCACAAACGCGGAACTCAACGTCGCCTCTCTGAACACCCTGCTAATCCGTCGTCTGCGTCGCCATGGAGTTAGTTGGTGGCACCCTCAGACATGGACAGCTGACTCGCAATCCGATAAATGAGCCTCAATAAATTGGGAGAGCCTTAATAAATCGGGACCACAACAAGACCCTGCGGATCAGAAGTAACGTCATGGCTGCATGGTATTTGGAAAGATTTGCCAAGACATGTCATGGTTTCTTGAGAATGGGAATTGCGGGGAGGGAGCTGAATTCTTTCGTTAGCTACTGGCCGTCTCATGTTGCACTATAAATACGCTGACATAAACAGGAATGGCTTTTCGGGGGAGGGGGGGGGAACGCGCCAGAGCACTGCGCGCTGGGAGGTGGGTCCACCGCGCGCCGGCGATTACATGCTTTAACATGTTCCATGTTTGAACATATTCACTTGTTTGGACACGTGGAACGGCCGGGAGTCCAAACAGGTGAACATGTTCAAACATGGACAGATGGAAGATAAGGAAAAGAAAGAACGCTCCAAGCAAATGGCGACAGGGTCATATCGATCGGAATTTGGCAAAATGCCAGGTCAGGACTCAACGCCGCGCGCAGTGACCCGGTTTCGAGCGCGAGAGTATAAACCTGACATTACACCCCTTGTTCGGGCCAGTGACAGCCTTGTTCAGACTTTGTCAACGCCCTGCAGGACTCGCTATCACATGTCAAGCTCCCTGTAAACGCCTGTCAAACGTGTCAAAATGACTGATCAAAATGTGGAAGAAGATGGACAAGTGGCGCTCTGATAACGCTATGTAGTACCTTTTCGCCAGGCTTGACAGGAGTTTTACAGGGCACTTGACAGATAGGACTTACGGGGTGAGACCCGATTATCCAGTATTCACATGTATACAGTTAGCACGACTTAACAAAGCCTGTATGCTGACATGTTGCGCCCCTCCCCTTTCTCACCCCAAGGTTATTAGCACCGAAAGTTCCTCTCACTTCACTAGGAAGTGCCACGTTTGTGTACCTAATTTCGCATTGTTTTTTAAATTTTTTTTGACCAGTATTTTTTTTTACTCTACGGTTTCAGCACAGCGGGTCGGTTAGCCCTGCGATAAAGCGATTCATAGAGCTTTTTTATGAAAGTTCTTCTTTCCTTTTCGGGCATTCCTAGGAGGGTGTAGCGGGAATGATCCTCATTTCCGCCTTTTTAAGAACAAGCGGATCACAAAAAAGTAGACTTTGTATTGGCAGGGGTTACCCTCCCTCCTCCCAGAAACGCATTTGACTTGATAAGGGGGTGTACATGCTACCTTGTGAAGACCTGTACATCTTTGTGAAGCATCGCAGCTCACGGTTCCACGGAGTTCACATATCCCAACCGAAACCGCTGAAAAAACCGGAGAAATCCGGAGAACTAGCAAAATACTCACTCCCACCCCTAACGCGACAAGTGCTCCAACGTAATATCAGGGAGGACTAGATGGTGCAGAGGCTAGAAGAGCCAAATCACAGATGTGTGTTCCTGGAAAGGCCTCTCTAAAGGCCATCGGGGCTCGATGAATGAGTGTCAGTTTTTCTTCACTGCCTGAAGCACAGGGTATTTTCACCAATATAAGGTGGATTCAACTTCTTTAACAGTCCAGATAGGTGTGAAATGTGTGGCGCATTCCCAAGGAATTTGTCGGTATCGAACATCTAGGTCCCCGTCTATTTACTCAACGTTCTACATATTGTTTCATTGCACTTTGGTTCAATTTTTGAACTTTTCCGCTGAAGCAATTTCAGAGTGTTTAACAGAATTAACAATTTCGTCACTATGGTTACCATGAAAGTAATTACATAGAAGTGAATGTGTTTTCACAACACAACACAACAATAATGCCTATTGAGATTTGTATGGTATTATACAGGAGTTAAGTGGATTGTCGCAATGAGAATCACATATTAAACGTGAGAAATCCGCCTTCATCAATCTTAAAAGGATTAAAGATTATCCCCTAGAAATGGAATGTTCCAGAATAGGCTAACCCTTCGGCGCCCACTCACGCTCACAAATAGAACTAATCGTTTGAAAGTATTTTTTGTTCTGTAAGTGCAACCCTCTGCTAAGGGGTTACTCAGTGCTCTGGGCGCTTGTCATTCGTTTCATACGGTAGAGTTCAGACTTCGACTAACGCGCTGTAACGCGGCGGCTTCCTTTCTTTGTTTTCACAGCACCTTATTTGAAAGCCACATTGTCCTAGTAGCACTGACACTGGTCCTAGGATAAGTAAGCCATTAAATATCTGGTTTCAATGAAAACCGAAGGCACAGCACATCCCAGAAGGGCTGATCTACGCTCTCTGAACTGATTCTTTTTCTTATGGTTAATTCTTCTCAACTTATAAGTAATCTAGACGCAAAAAAAACTGAAAACACTTAACCCGCCATGAATCTACAAAAAATAAAAGGAAGCTTTCGATGTCGGACCCTTTGCGCCGTGCTTGAGCCATGTATCCTATTTAGACACCGAATCATATTGGCTTTTTGAAACAATTTGGTCCATACAAGGAGTTGATATGTGATAGGAACCCTTAGGTAGAAACCAGACACCAACGAAGGCTTGATCCTCTTTCGGCATAACACTCAGTGTTTCCTGTCAGACCAGTCTTGTACCAAGTTACTGACCCCGTTGGGAAACTTCAATGATTTAGATGGGAGCTAGTCAGGCATCTGACCCCCCCCCCCCTTGACCTCCCCCTCACGGTGCCGCTCATTAAACGGCGCCTTCCCCAAAAATATCAATGTAAGTTGGACAAAGACCATTTCCGTCAAGCTATTAGGTTAGGACTCTCTTATCTGCCGCTAACGAAGCGCCCAATGGGGAACGTAAAGCTGAATCGGCAACTAATCCGTGCAAATGATAGGTCGTACAACGAGAAGATGTTCCGTGTAGAACCCCTGAATTTTCACGGCTTTTGGCCTTCAGGTATGCCCTTCAGGTAAATATTCGAATCGATTGCCTCTTTGCGGTCATAAAGCATCGCTTCAGCTACTGTTCGGTCGCACACTTCACTTACCTCTGCCGCAGGAAGCGCAAAAGGTTTACCCGCGATTCACTTCAGAAGCGGAACTTACGGCTTCTGGAGATAAGTAGATCATAGGTGTGTAGAGACCCTCAGGTAGAAACCAGACACCGTTGAAGACTTGATCCTCTTTCGCCCATTATCTAAGAGGAGAAGGAGCTAGCCATAAGCGATTAGCCTTGTTATTCCACAACATTGCAACAACTTCCGCATCGTGTTGTTTTGGATTTATCGTCTCAGCTCAACATCGTCACTAAGCAAGCCAGCAGGCACTGTGTTTGGGATTTCAACAGGATAAAGCTTCGAAGATAAACAGGAAGAAGAGGATAAGTGAGGAGCACAGGTTTTGTCACCCTGCTGGGATGCGCTACAAGTTTTATTTTCATTTGGCATTGTAGAAGCAGATGTGGGCCACATTGTGGGTCACGGAGATCAGCCTTTGAGTGTTTTTCCTCCCAAGTAACGATACAGCCATTCATTATCCTCATTCAATCCTATTCCAATTTCTCTTACTTTACAGTTCTCTAAAACTGAGTTCTTGTCGACGCTGACGGGACTTTATACCGTACTTCCGCCACCGAGTTTATCTACTGCACTAGTGAGTTCTTCTATTTGCCACTCCGGGGGAATCCAGTCTATGGACCGTACAACTATATCCAGAGTAATCACATCAGCACCTCTACCCTGCCACCTTAGCACCTTAAGAGCACCTAGTTTATTATGAATTTCATACCTGCAGGCAAATCCATCGCCAACTGTTCACCGTTGCCTTATCACCAATCCAGTGGTGGGCGAGTTCGTGGGCGATGATATAGGAGAGATGAGCGTCATCACCAGATGCAGCCAGGTTCTCAGATAGGAGAACATGGCCCCAGTTCTCCATGCCACCGTCGTAATGCGGCACCATAATGAAGTCGACCTAAAATGTATTGCTAAAGAAATTCTTCATGAAATCAAGGGTCGTAGATTCTTTTGAATGCCTGGATGGGAATCACTTGGCGCTGATTTTGCCGTTGAAAAGGCTCGCGATTCTGAGTTTTAGGGGTTCAGTGGCTTCCCGTGCACACATCGTCCTCTCGTGTTCGTGGGATCGCGCCCATCAACTGGTGTGGCGGAAGCGGTTGTTGGCAGAAGTTGGCAGAAGCGACTGTAGTGACTCGGTCCAAACGTTGGAAACCGTAGTTCAGATCATGGGAATGTGCTGATGACCATTCTCGAATGAGCCCGACAACTGTTACTCGCGTTCCGCGTCAGAAGCCTACCCAAGCGAGTCAAATACTGTGTCGACATCGGCTGCGGTACCTTCAAAGGCAATTGGCACGATATTTTGGAGGTTGGCCTAAAATGCTAGCACGGCGCCATGTGTACTAGGAAAATGGCAAAAGGAGTGAAACGGTCAAAATCCTGCGAAGAAAAGCCTTCGTTCTCAATGACTCGAAAAGCAATTTCGGACGAGTTTCCCGTAGGCATCTTGCCAATAACCGCTACGGTAGATACGGGCATGTATTACTCCTTCGCTCAATATTTTACTTAGAAAAGCAATGCAAGCATCAGGTACGGTCGTCCATTTGTGGGCGGGCGGGCGTGGTGGGCGTTCGGGTCGGTATGTTGTAGCTTGATAGGGCCCTTATAAGGGTACCTCCCTTGGAAAGGCGCTACGCAGCACCTGCTCAGGGTCGCGGAATTCCGTCCTGCCAGTCCTAATCTTCTCAGAGATTTATCGTGCCAAGTACCTTCAAATTAAAATCTTGAAGGCAAAATGGAGTGGTGGGGCATCGGTTGGTAATTAGCCGAGTTTATACAGTAGTTATCTTGTGGAGACCTGCAAATTTTCTGGCGATGCAAATGGCTCATTTGCGTCACTAAAACCTGCAAATCTCTCCTCTCTCCTAGCCGAGCAATGTTGTGTATGGATCAGTGGCCACCAGCGATTCTCGTTTCAGAAATCAGGGAACGGTTTATCATAGATTTCTTCGAGTCGCTGCAAATTGCGCCGCTCTGTACACGATGAAGAGGACAACAAAAAAAGTGAAAAGTAGGAAAAGTAAATGTTCACCTTATTTAACGGTAGAGGAATTTCCATGATATCTGCTAGTAATTCGAACGAGGCGATAGCGGTGTCGAGAACACGTCGCGCTGTCGCGATTGTCGCCGCGTGGACGCGAACCGTAACGCCGAACGACGTCTGACGCTCAAGCTAAAAATCAATAATTTTGTGCAGGGATATTACTTTCGTTAACACGCCTCTACCGTTAACATATTAAAGTTTGAAAATAAACTCTGAACAGGGCACATAATCGAAATTTCTGCTAGTTACGTTGTTGCCTTCTTATAACCTACCTTCCCTTTCACCGACTTTTTTCCAAAAACTTGCCGTAGAAGGTGGCGGAAGGGGAAGGTTAGCGGAGCCACTCTCTATGGTATCAGAGATAACCGTTTGGCTGGTCGCCAACCTTAGGGCACGCGTGGGAGTCCTGATGCGTGTACGTGACGAGTTCCGTTGACTGGCCTTTATCCAAAGTTCACCTGGCTCGGGCACTTCCTCAGCCAAGAGATAGCAGATAGTCAAGTATCTTCAGCTTGGCTCAAAGACTTCCTTGGCTGGCTAGGCGGTGGAAAGAGAGGCAAAGATGATCGTTGAACAATGCATTATGGAGGGGGCATAGTGGAATCAGGCTAATTTTTTGCGCCACCGTGGATGATGGGGCCATGAGGTGACGCGGTCAAGACCACCGCCCTTTCGGCGGCTGCTGTTGCAGAACCGAAATAACGCAGACAAATGGAGGGCAGTCGGTTGCCATTAAATGATCGGAAATTTCACAAAGGTATGTGAGGAGCCAGGAGATGGCATGTGGCGAATCCAAATGGAGGGAGCAGTAGGCTTTCCAAAGGGAGTTAGGGATGGGTGAGCCATTTACCCTGCGTGAAGAAACTGTGCAAGATCAAAGCGGCCACAGAGCGCCATGTGAGGCGAGAAGGTGAAGGGGAAATAGAAAGGTGACGCAATAAGAGGAATTAAGTCCAAGTTGTCCGCAGACCCGGAGACGATCTCGCGCGCGGGATCTGGTCATCTACTCTTGAGCATCCTGAACCCGGGAGAGAACTAGTTCCACCACGCTGCTGCATGGCCTCCGTCAACACCAATAGTACTTTTGTTGAGGATTAACCATCACCAGCATCACCACTGCTGCGAAATATCTCTTCGCGGGGGTATGTGACAAGAGAATCGTAATTCGTCGCGCCAGGCTAAGATGAGTCAAGAAAACGCCGCGCACAAAAGTCCGGCGCGCGCGGAGTGGCAGATTGGCGAGTCTTTTTGCCCGTCTCCCTACCTGCGCCCTGCGCGAGCCCGTCACCCTACTTGCCCTGCCAACGCCACTCGACGGATTTTTGTAGTACTGGAGGATGAGAAGGTAAACGAAGTTGAGGAATCGAAAGAGGGCTATGGAAGGTACTGTGCTGGGAAAAGCTAGGAATAAGGTTCGTTGGAGCCCAAACCCTGCCTGTAACCATTCACTCCTTATGCTTGCAAAATAAAAAGGGGCCATAAAGCAGCCAATACGCTTCCCTACCACTTCGCAATTTTTCCTTTAAAAATGCAGTTTTTCTTTATATTGTCCCCCGTCGAGAGCGTAAACGCATAAATTGCCATGTGATGTCTGTATACATGTGATTTTTGTGCACTCACGTGTGTACGCGCTGTTGACTGTCACGATGCCAACAGACTTATTTACGATTTTACAGACGTAACATTTGAACTTGTGTTGTTCATAGCAAAAATGACGATAACAATCATGAATTCGATGATGAAATAATGTTATCACAAGGATCATCTCTTGGGTTCCCATCGTCGTTGACGGGACTTGAACCTGTACCTCTGCTATCCCAGCACCAAGCTTATCCAGTACACTTACCGAGCCCCACACGCCTTCCCTCATTTTTTCAGAAATATATTTACGGAATTTGTTCAAAAAAAGCAGGTTAGCGCGAGCTGTGTAACTAATGGAGTATTTTCTATTTAGTTTACATAAATCAACACCAAATTAGATTTAAACAAGTTAGGTTAGATCTTGGTTCAAATTTCGCGCGAGCGTCACCGCAACGCGAACTTCCAAATCAACCCCCTGTGATTCTATATAACATATTGAATGAGTCGCTCATGCATAAAACCAATGACAGAGATTCTGGCACTAGCGCAACGTCCATATCTGAGGGCAGCAAGAGGCGTGGCTGCGAGAGCGAAG
>MU950048.1:0-28214 GCA_036418165.1 Cooperia oncophora
CAAATGGACGACCGTTCCTGATGCTCGTATTGCTTCATTTGTTAAGTAAATTATGAAGCGAAAGGACTGATATGAAGCGGCCGCGTGCTGCATGGATATATGAGTACATAAATGCAGCCGTATCTACCGTAGTGGTTATTGGCAAGATGCCTACGGGGAACTCGTCCGACACTGCCTATAAGATTTGAGGCTTTTCTTCGCCAGTTTTTGACCGCTTCACTTCGCCATTTTCCCACTATATAGCACTCTGCTAGCATTTTAGACCGAATACCAAATTATCGTGCCATATGCCTTCATCTGGTGATGTAGACCAGGGGGGGGGGTTGGGAAAACATCAACTTGAGCATTAGGTTGGCTCCACAAGTTAATGTGTGGGCCGAATAAGGATAGTGATTTTGAACCTCGTTTTCTTCATATGACCAAAGCGCAGGAAGAGTCGCTTGGAACGCCTACGATTTGACATGGAACGCTTCAACCCCACCCCCTGTTCTGGACTGCCACCAGAACCTGCCGGCGCACCCTTTTATGACTACCTGATTGATACGTGTAACCCATAGGCAATATTGAGCATGTGATTATGACCCATAGGTAAGAAGTTAGATACTCGATGCGTGACCTCTCCTGTATTGAGAGGCACGCCGAGATATCGTGAGCATTCTACCCTAACCACCACCGAGACCACCCCGTCTCGGATGGACTAGCCATTATGTTCCACTGGAGCGCGACTACCGCTCGAATAAACCTAGTACTAATTGACAACATCGACACATTTCGTGGTGACAGAACGGCCGGTGAATAACGCCACGTGCAGGTACTAATGAAAATTCCACTTTCTTATTCTATTTTTTTGCAATCTTGAGTTCACTATATTTACACCATTTGATTGCTTATATAGGCCCAACCCGGCTAACAGCCTTAATTCGAGAGTAACTAGGAGCCAATACAAGCTCCCTTAAACCATAAAAAACAAGCTTCATAAAAAGAAGCGAAGCAGTGAACCCTAAATACGTATTGAAAAAGGGGCTTTCTATGTGCTCAGAATTGGTGATAGAAGACCTGGAGAGCTTTGAGGCATTTAGTCAAAATATTTCATATTCAGAAGACTGTGAAGAAAGGCAAGATCATTTGCTTGCTAACCTCAAACGGTTCAAGCTTCACCTAAGTCACATTAAAAGAGCGAGAGAAGAGCTCGCGCAGAAAGTCGATGCTTTAGAAAGGTTGTACCTCACATTAGAAACGAGGGAAGAACGTAAAGAGTTCTTAGACGAAGTTGATGAGCTTGAAAAAGAATCAAAATACTCCATTTCCTTGAAAGAATCGTCCACGGTGATCCGCGAGATCGAATACGGCGAAATAGTGGAAACAGAGTTAGCCAAATAAGAACCCACAAGCTAAGGGAGTAAAACACTTGAACGGCTATCTGTGTACCTCCTCTAAGATCTCAAAAGAGTAACGTTGGGGTTCTATTTTCTACGGAAACGTGTAGAGAGGGACCCGCACCGGCAAAAGCAAGTCCGACCTCGGTCTTGATCACGCTAAATTCGGTGACTTTTGAAAGCGATAAAACGCCCTCGCAATCCAAGAAAGTGCCGGAAGATCTAGGCATGGATCAACAAACCAGAAAATGCAGGAAAAATGATCACTCTTAAGAGTCTCCCAACAGGCGTTCCAGTAACCATACCCTCCCACACCGAGGATAAAGAACCGCGCTACGCAGGAGACAACCTTGTTCGCGGTTGAAGAACACATCTAATGTTGAAAACAAAAAATCACGAAAGATGACTCATTGCGCGAACAGCTATGAGCAAAATGAAAATGGCAAGGACAATTGCCTTCGCTTGAAGTCGCATCCCACTGAGAAACTGCATGAGCTTGGAATACTAGACAATCGAACCTATAAGTCCAAAAGAAAAGGTGTTCCGACTTGGAGTAACGTCACCAAGCTTTATCTTGTAAAAAAAAAGTAAAAGTTCAGCACGAAATAAGCAAAACAAGGCAACAAAATCTGCGTCAAAGCATGGAACACTGTTCAGCAGGAGATAATAGTTTGCTTTTCGTTTACAAATATATGATGAGAAATATGCGTCATTCACCGTTCACTGTGAATGACCGACTCCCTCCGGAAAGATGAAAAGAAAATCCTTTATTCTGCATGCTGTTATTATACTAGCAATGTATCAGGAATATATATTCTGAAAAACTTGATCCCTACAAAAGTGCGTGATTTGTACGCAAGTCTTATACCTTTTTTTTTCACTTGCAACTCGTCATCGTCATACCTGAGCTACTGCCAGCGAAGCTGCAGTACATAGTCAACCATGCAGTCGACCAGAAGTCAAACGAAGACCGTGACGTGTGACGTTACTCACCATATATTGATCTTGCTATATAATTCACTTTCTATCTACTACACATTTTATCGTGCTCACTCAGCTTAGGTTGCTAACTACTTGTAACTGCTTCTTAACTATTTTCTCACCTGAAGATCTCATTTTCCCCTTTTTTGCCCCGCGGAGTGTTCTGGATTGCCACCAGAACCTGCCGGCGCACCCTTTTACTACTATGTGATTGAGATACGTGTAATCCACTAGCAATATGGAGGGGCGCATCCGTGATTATGGACCCCCATAGGTAAGAAGTTAAGATACTCGATGCGTGACCTCTCCTGTATTGAGAGGCACGCCGAGATATCGTGAGCATTCTACCCTAACCACCACCGAGACCACCCCGTCTCGGATGGGGACCTTTGGAGCCAATTTTATTTCGCATTGAGGCCACTGCAGCCTCGATAAGACCTATATCTACTTACAACTATCGACAGACCCCCCCCACACACCCTCCCCGTCACCGGAACAGATGAGCGCCCGTCGTTCCGCCCTGCTAGAACCTCATTGCACCCAATCCTGAGTGCAACTCGAGACTGTTGAAGGAAAGTCGAATAAATTTCACTGGAAAGCGGTCTATTCATGCGCTCTGGGCGCCGGCGGGGTTACGACCCGTTCTCCTCATCCCTGCGTCCAGGGTATTGTAAGTAGGTATGCCGGCAGAGACATTGGTCTAGGTAAGTGAGTAGGCGCTTATGCGAGGATGATTTCAATAACGCACACGAGCCGTCGTGCTGGTCCCGCCACGACTGCCCCCGCAACGCCCTTGGCAAATACTCAATATCGTCAGTACTGAGGGCCTTTTCACGCCAGGTTCCGCACCTGTTTTTTCACTATTTCCATTGTTGTGTCGTGCAGTTTCTCGTAGGATCTTTTCAATGAGTGGTCTTCGGGATATACTCATTGCAAATTGACTCCGTTTATTATAGCCTTTTTTGAGAGTTTTTTGTGAAGTTCAAGGAATGGCCGGATATATATCCCATTCTTATCCTAGAAAAAGCGTCCTAGGACGCCCTGCACCTGTTGTAGAGCTCTCAAAAGAGATTCGCCAGAAATATTCTGTTCGAATATAATTTATGTATTTGGCGTTAGAAGGGGGGGGGGTGTAACTATCAAGGCGCCTCTAGGCCTCTAGGTCCCTTCCACTACACTGGACTTAAGATTAGCCGTGAGTTACTCTCGTGAAGCCAACGTTTTGTGAGCGACTCTGACCTCTGTAGGCCTGGCAGGACACTTCGAGTTGGGGACTCCGCCTAAACGGGGGGGGGGCTGGCCAACGATCAAAATTTTTATTTACAGTTGATTTTTGTTGGTTCAGCCTAACGTTAATAGGCGGGGGGGGAAGGCGGGTCGCATTTGCCTTTTTAGAGAAACTTGGACTTAGGGAAGAATTTTTCCCGGTTGTTGACTTTTGGCAGTTTTTCCTGTTCCTTGTGTGCCACACCATCCTGTGGTACACCCCCCCTCCCTCGATGCATCGACATCTTATCAGGAGAGGGACCAGCGGTTGGCGGGGGGTCGGGGGAGGGGCCTAAGATTCATCAAATCCCATCCAATGGTGTGCTCTGAAGTCGGAGCCCTGCCTAAGGGAAGGAACCCTCATAGGCGCTGTGGAGTGGTTCCCTCCAAGACATGACGGTTGAAGCTTCTTTCCATGTATTCTGAAGAATTGAGTCCGAGTCGTTTTCAGAATATCAGTTTTTTGCAATTTGCAAATTGAGGACATGGGCAGTACAAGAAAATCCGAGTGCAACAAAGGTGCAGAAATTAAAACCGACCAGAAAGCGCCTTTGGTGAACAACAAGGTCGAGATGCAAGATGGGGTGCACATTCTTGAATTCCAGGTGGGTGTGTGTATATGAGAGAGAGGAGAGAGAGGGAGAGAAAGAAAAAGAGAAAGAGAGAGAGAGAGAGAGAGAGAGTAGTGGAGTGACAGGCGCTATCTTGGTTGAGTGGGGCTGCCTGGTAGCGCAAAGACATCCCCCTCATTCATCGTAGACTTAAATTATGCGAGCATTGACGATAAGAGTAGTTCTACGGACAACCACAGCTCAATCACTTTGATAGCGCCCATTTTCTGTTTTTCTCAGTGCTCTCCGTCTGCGCGGTCTTCTGCGGTCAGCAACTCCAACTCTTCACGCATATCAAGGTGCCTACCCACCCCGCTGTCTTCTTCCTTCGAAAAATTTATACCCAGGCTCGCGAAATGTGTTTTCATAGCAGCAGTTTTTTGTTTGTATCAGGATCGGTCGGTGGGCGCTCGCGCGGTGGGCCTGCGGGTCGGTATGTGGCAGCTTGGTAGGGCGCTTTGAGGGAACCTTCTTTGGGAAGGACACAGCGCTTGCTCAAGGGCACTGAACTCAGTCCTGTAGGCGTATCAGTCGTAGAACTTCCGATTAGAGATTTATCGTGTCAGCCTTTGAATACGCTATGTACTCATGTTTGCAAGATTTCTTTCCGATTTGAAGTCAACAGGACCGCAGGGTTGAAGCGTGCCATTTTCGCCGCAAGGAGACCCCTGCCAATGAAGCAGGAGCGATGACCATATGTTCTTTCATAGGCTGCCCACAAATCATGCCAGCGACACGCAACACGCTTTATGTAGCCGCGCCATAATTCTCCACAACTCTTTGGATATTTCTGCGTCTGCCCTCGAGCTTTACTCCCATATATCCGGGTGGCGAATGGGGTACGCTTCGACAGCTGCGCTACGCTGGGTTAGAAGGCGGGTCAACGTTTAAACAGAGCTCGTCGAGTTGGAGTTGTAAGGGTGTAATGATGTAATTTGCCGCCCCCAAGCTGTTCGGTATAGCCACGCGACTGACGGTATGTGTTGCTGTGGCATGCAGGACATGTATCGAATGGCAGACCTGGACATTTTGAACACCAAAGTATCCCAAGACCCGAGCCTCGTTTTTAACGCATTCGCGAACAGGCGCGTTTTTCGAAAACGGCTCGTTCGGACCGGAGCATTTGCGAGCTCTCAGCAAGTGTCCGCCACCAGTGGTGGACACGGTCCCTCGTGACCCCTTACTAAAAATTTTAGCACTGTTCAACTTTCTGCTCCCGAAATCTCCTTTTTTACTGAACCATCGAGTGCAGGGGTTATTCCTCAGGTCACAAAAATGACATTCGTCTGTCCTCCGGTGCCATTTGGCGCCAATGTGCGCTAATTTAGTGCTGTAGTCTTTCCCTCTTTAACCATGTAAGTTTGCATATTGAGGTGGTTTGATATGATGAGGTGGCAAGGAGGTTTTGAGCCACCTCAATATTCCGGATGCCTGAGGCAGTAAAGGGTTGACAGCACCTATAGTTTTTTCACCGGCGCTACTCGGCGTTAGGATCCGCTTAACTTTGCAGAGCGCTACATGACATGAGCGCCATATAGCGCGCTCCGAAAAGGCTCTAGCTTGGAGGAGGAGTGATTCCCTCTCGTAAGGCAAGCTCGATGTCAGCATTGCACTGATAACCCTTGTGCCCTACGCTAATTCCTGCTAAAAATGAATGTCATATCTATAATAAGGATAGCGAAGAACGCTAATATTCAAGTTCCCATCAATTTGGGCGGAATTGGTGATAGCACCAAAATGGCGAACATTGACGCCACTTGGCGCTGGGACCTAGTGAACGTCATATTCGTGACCAGACAACAAAAAGCCCTAGTATGTAACTTTACTTAAAGTGAGGTGAAAAAAGGTAGTGGTGAGTTGGCGCGGCACCATTCTGGCGCCCCGTTTGATAGAAAAAAAATGGTTGCGCCTAATCGCTGGCGCCAGAAACGGACGTCACATTCGTGATGGGACCTCTGACTAACCCTTACCGGCAATTTTTAGCAGAGATTCTTCTAGAGGTTTTGGGCTCAGGGCTGCTAGTTGAATCGTGCCAGCGATCCTTATGTTACGATCTCGCTGGTCCATTATTTGCATAAATTAACTAAGGTATGAGGACTTGTACCACTGGGAAAAGTTCCTCAAAGATCTCGAACTGTTTCTAAGAATTTCATCAGGCGGGTTAATGGGTTAAATCGAGTGCTGCTTCACTTCTGCGGCGACGGACCAGCTCATCTTGGAAAATCTTTTCGTAATGTCCCTTTGAAGGCACCTTTCACTAGTCATATGGGCGGCCACAAAGCGCACTGCCTTTCTCTTCCGTCTGAGTCCCGTCGAGTCCCTTCATGCACTCACTTGAAAAGCCAGGTTCAGGGTTCTACATTATAGAGTCACTTTCGCTGCAGACGCCAGAGGGTGTGAGGAAGAAGGGGGATAGATTTGACACGGTGTCAGTCCCTTCTGCAGCAGGTCTATGGAGCGAGCAAGCGACAACAGCTGGTGAATAAGAGGCTCGGGCTGCACCATACCCACGTCTTGGAAGCGCTTGATCGGCAGAAACTCACTTTTGTTCAGAGTTCTGCTCACAATCTACTCTTTTTTACCCGGTTGGCAGAACATCGTGACGTGCTATGTGATGTGACTCTGGTTGCAGAGGTAATTTCCTAATATACTGGACGATTTCACACAGATGAAGTAGAAGTTTTTCAGGGAACGCGAATCAAGGCTCATCGAATCGTGCTCTCTACATGTTCAGATTACTTCAAAGCCATGTTTACAAGTAACATGGCTGAAATTCGCAAAGGTATTCATAACCATTTTCCATCAATTTACTGTGTCAAGCACTCAACTCGTGCAATGCAAATTCAAGAGATTTTTTGTATTCGCCACTTTCAGAGGAAATCGAAATGGTGAATGTGGAATCAGGAGCGCTCATTGCTCTTATTGATTTCTGTTACTCCGGAAGGATAAGGATCAGCGACAACAATGTGCAAAGCATTTTACCTGCTGCTTGCCTGCTCCAGTTGAGTGAAGTACAGGTTAGATCGAAGAGAAATCGTTAATAAACAAACTCCTCATTTTAATGGCAAGAGGCACGAGAAATTATTTGATTATAGATTCAGGTTGTCAGGCTGCCTACAGACCCCGAAAATTGAACGTCAGATTAATTGTATTGGCTGTGGATGCACTCAAGGGAACTCGGAGCTGCAAGGACCATTTTATTTTGGCGTGGAGTACTGTGGTCTGGCCACGTTGCCGTTGCGCCGGCGTGCAGTGGGTCGCTCCCCGGGTGACGGTCCCACCCCGGAGCTTCCTGCCCTTCCCCAGTGATTGCTGTGTCGAAGAAGAACCGTACATCAGCTGGTCACACAAGTGCCGCATAACAGGAGCTATTAAACGCATGGGTAACTGAACATTACGGTGCGGCCGATTGTGTGCATTCACCACGAAACATTTTTAACTTCACGCGCAATTTTCGGGGGTAGTGTATGCAGCCTGACAACCTGAGCTTATAATCTTGTCAAGAAATCCCCAAGACGTGTAGGATTAATACGCCCAGCAGGCAGAATTCGGCGCCTTTCGAGCAGGCGAGCGCTGCATGGCGCCTTTTTCGGGGAAAGTGCCCTTTATAGCGCCTTGCAGCGCCTACCAAGCCGCAGCGCACCGACCCGTTCGCTCTCCGCTCCCTCCCGCCCACAAATGTCGAACCCGTGCCGATGCTCCTATGGCTCCATTTGCGAAGGACAACTGAATGCACGGCAAATTCTAAACATGCTTCGGTTTGTCGAATGGAGCAGTGAAAACCAAATCAATTAAGACGTCAGATTAGACCCCTTACTCAGATGCTAAGTTTCCCCACCCTCTTATGGGCACGCTTAGCGATCATTTGATATTTAGAAACCTTCCCTGAGAAACGGGCTAAAGAGTCGAACATCGTCGCTTTGTCGCGCGCGCGACGTTTTCTTTAATTTGCACACCCTTTCGACTGGAGCATCGGATTTCATGTAGACAAGGAATGGTAGACAATTATGTCTATTTTTGGTCATGCATTGTCTATTCTCGACCAGTACCACCTGGAATCGTAATTAGCGGGCGCGACGTCCTACGAAACGTCCACTGGCGCGGCGGATTACGATAGGATTCTCTTCTCACGTATCCATCTTCTCTGGGCAAGATAGTCTTCTCCGCAAGCATAGTGAATAAACTAGTCAAAAATATCTGGGGAGAACAGTACCCGAAGTGTAGAGACACGGTTCAACCCCCTGACTGGCATTTACAAGCGCCATTGACATCGCCTCTTCCCTGAACTGACTGATGGAGTAACCAGAATGGCGAAGATTAAGAACAAGAAAGCATTTGATACACGATTCTGAGCCAGCGCGTTCGCCCACTACACCTCTTCCAACTCAAAAGCGAAATTTTCTCAAATCTTTCAGGACCACCTAATAATTACGGTTATTTGGCACACGATATGGCGATGTGAGAAGACCCATGCCCTATCCATCCCCCTGGATTTGCAAGGGCCCTTCAAAATATTCTCGGTATCGGGGTTATTTAGCAGTGACGAAGGAAATTAAATCATTTCAGTAGGTGACGACACTCTCTGAGGGTATAAATACAAAATTTCATTTAGTTATCATCAATGCTATTCTAGTTATCCTTGGTGAAAGAAGACCAGAATGACTGATGCGACAATGTTGAGAAAATGATTGCTGTTTTCAAAAACCTGAAAAATATGAAAAGAATATTGAGAATGAAAAGAAAATTAAGTAAATGATTAGTAGTTCCTTCATGTTCCTCAATTTAAGAAAAGGTCTTCGTGGTAAGCGCTTTAATGACGATGAAGGGCTGAAGACATTAACGCACATATGGAGGAATATGGAGGACAAAATATTTCTTAGAGGGTGTTGAAAAGTCAGTTTCCCGAGCAAACAAATGCAATGAGGTCATAGGGAATATATTGGAAAATTAATTTTATTGAGGATTTTCTGCTTTCTCATTCATACCTACACCGAGAATACATTTGACACCCCTCGGACATGAGAAACTTACCATTAGCGTTGTGGTGAAAAAAATTATCCGGTTTATAGGGCTCCTGCTGCAAGTTCCTTAAGGACATTATGGATTGGAAAAACTGCTTGGAAATACGAGCGATTGCCGACACTTACGCATGCCGAAGACTTCTTCGCAGCGCTAAGAAATACATTCTGCTTAACTTCCAGGTCACTTTTTTGTCGTTCAATCTTACAAGTGAGCATACTTTATGCGCTTTTCAGTACGTTGTTGGAAGTGAGCATTTCTATCAACTTCCTCTGAATCAGCTTATTGAATTCATTTCTAGTGATGAGCTAAGTGTCCGTTCAGAGGAGCAGGTAGGTGGACAGGTCTGCTGAAAATAGGACGTACCGTAGTCGTGTCGTAGATTTCGACCTATTCTGCCTCCATCTATTTGCTCCAAACATCGAAGAACTTCCTTCAGGTTTTCGATGCAATTCTTCGGTGGATTAAGTTCGACCTGCCAGCAAGGAGGCAACTTCTTCCGAAGGTGGAACTTTATATCCTGTCATAGTAACTGTTTTGAAAAACAGTTCTGCAGTTGTTGGAGCATGTGCGACTTCCGCTTTGTTCTCCGAAATTTCTGGCCATTACGCTAAGTAAAAACGACTTGGTAACGGGTGATGCTGCTTGCCGAGCTCTTCTTGATGAAGCAAAAGTTGGTATAGTTTCTTAAAAGACTGTTCCTATTCCACTCACTTCACGTCGGAAATAGTAACTTATTTCCTTTTACTCGTTTTTTCGTTTGTGTGAACAATCGGCGAGCATTCGCTTAGGTCTCAAAGTAGTTACTCACGGGATCAAAGTATGAGGAAGACATCTTCCGCGAAGCAGCAGAATCTCCTGCAACATGTACCACCCCTTATTATCCCAGAGGCGCGACCCCCCCCCCACCCGACAGCCCCGCCCACGTCAAAAATTCTGAATCGAGGCGGCAAATTAAAGTAAAAAGTTAAAATAGTTTCATTCAAGGTAAACGTCGCATCTCCTTTTATAACTTTTTTTGCAAGTGATATTTTTGTAATTCCAGGGTATTCGCATAAAGGATAAAGTTTTTGTCTTTGTGGATGCGGCACGCATTCTACTTCCGATTCAGAATTGTAGTGACTTTTTATGGGCGATGTGGAGTATACAAAGAATTGCGGGGCCACCCAATGTCCAAGTCAGTGTTTTATCCTTTCGGGTCTGGGACTGATTCACCGTCCTTGGAGGGTAGACGGTTGAGTGATCTGGCGGAAGCCGATCCGGGATCTTATGCCCGGGCCGCGTACTTGGCGAGCGTGTCACTTGCCACTGCTCCGGGTAAAAGTTTGACTGATCTGGCGCAAGCTAATCCGGGATCCGATGCCGGGGCCGCGTATCTGGCAAGCTTACCACTTGCCTCTGCTCCATGTTCGCCCCACACTATACACACATAGAACACAATCGAAGCGCTGTTCAGACAAACACCACTGACTCCGAATGGGATGATTTCGCCCTTTGGCGGTTTACATTCCACTATTTGTCTGTCGTTTCAGACTTATCAACTTCTGAAACTGTCTTCACCTGAGCCACCAGACGTTCAGGGGCCACGCACTCAACCGCGTAAACCACCCAAGTTTCGTGAAATATTGTACGCTGGTAAGGTCCAGTACTGCAATTTTGTTTGCAAATTCTCGCTACTTACTTATTCCAGTGGGAAGACACAAAGAAGAAGCCCTTGAGTCTGTGGAGCGCATTGATCTTGACGAAGCGGAACCTGTGTGGCGTCGGGTTGCCTCCATGAGCAGGAGAAGGTACATACATTTGCTGAAAGACATGGGCATATTCTAAAATTCATCCTATTAGACGAGGACTCGACATTGCTCTTTCTCGACCACTTCCTATACGCTGTTGGCGGCTTTGATGGCGCAACGTTTTTGAATAGCATTGAGAGGTACACCTGATATCGTCGCAATAAGTCGGGGCAATGTCAGGAGGCAATGTACTTCCACAGCGCTACTAATACTGCTTGTTTTTTTCCTGAACCGACCACCAGTGGTAGAATATGCAGCTAATATAAGTTCATCCCACGTCTCCTAACACCACCCAGTCGGATTGCGACGATGTCAACTATATGTGTAGTTTCATTTGTGAAAGAATTTTACGTTCTCTTTGGTTACATGGTACATTCAGTTCCGTCTAGTTCCGCAAGCGGGCATTCAGTGTCTACAACCCCACACACGGCGGAATTTGCGGATTTTGAAGCGGTTTTTGCATTCAAGTTAATCCTTCTAAATCATGTTAAGATGTCGCGGCGACACCATTTCACCAAAAACTCCCATTTGCCGTTTTCGACAGAATCGCTCGTGTTCCGTTTTTTCACCTCTATCCACCTCTTCGAGATAACGCTATCGAGAGACTCTGCCACGGGATATGGTGCCTGAGTTCAGCGAGGTCGTTGATTTCTCCGCCACTGTAGACCACCCTGTTGAGCTCCTCCCGGACCCGGTAATCGAGGGGGTTTAGGTCAGGTGACACACTTGGATATTCCGTCTTCTTCAGGTTCTCAACGCCCTTCGATTCCAAGTAGGCGAGGTTTTCCAACGCCCTTCGATTCCATGTGCTGGCACCCAATCCTGTAGCAATGCGAACGTTTCCAAGATGGTACGGCGACTTCTTGAATGCAGGATACTTTACACGAGCTGTTCGATGTAACCCTCTGCAATCATTCCCACTCCCGTAGACCGCTGCTGCGAAAGTATCGAGAGGGTCGAGGACTTCCTATACCTGGAGGCGACATATCCAGACGATGGTGTGTGGGCCAGGCGGTAAACGCGAGAATCAAGAAGGAATGGAGGAGTACACAGGCATCCTCAGTGACCAGGAGTGCTTGAGAACGCTCACGAGCAAGGTGTACAAGGTTGTGGTAAAGCTTGCAATGCTCTAAGGCAAGTAGAGCTTGTCCTGTGTAAGCACCATGAAAGTCAGCTCCTCCACTTAAAGGCAGTTGGCACGATAAATCCTCCAAGACGAGCAGGACTAATACGCCTGGCAGGACGGAATTCCGCGACCCTGAGCAGGCGCTGCATAATGCCTTTTCCAGGGAAGGTGCCCTTATAAGGGCGCTATCAAGCCACAACTTTACGTCCCAAACGCCCCCTTGCCCGCCCGCCCACAAATGGACGACTGTTCCAGACGCTCTAATTGATTCATTTGCTAAGCAAATTATGAAGCGAAGTGGTATGAAGCGGCCGTGATGCTGCATGGATATATGAGTACACATATGCAGCCGTACCTTCGGTAGCGGTTATTGGTAAGATGCCTTCGGGAAACTCGTCCAAAATTGATTACTAACACAGTGAGAACGAAGGCTCTTTTTTCGCAGGATTTTGACCGTTTCACTCCGTTCTTTCGCCATTTCCCCACTATACAGCGCCCTACTAGCATTTTAGGCCGAGTACCAAATTATCGTGCCAACTGCCTTTAAATGAGGATACTGAGATGGGCCGGCGGTTGAACCTTTTTCGTGGTAGCTGTGTCGGCCCTGTACGCCTTGTCGATTTATCGTGCCGCTTGCCTTTAATGCAAGAGCTGTACGCTTTAGCCTGTTCCAGGGCGCCGTTCTCTTTAACACGTTCAAAAGCGTCGCGCCTCTTCACTCGTTTTTTTTTGTGATTTTTCCACTTTTTTTGAACCACAGTTGATACAAATAATAATGCAATGATAAAGATAATAACCTGTTCCAGGAGGCCAGTACTTCCGGGAGTAACGCAAAGCTTCTTTTTTTCATCCGCTCGTGCATTCCCAGGAGTATATACGCTCCTTTTCAACAGTTTTCTTGCCATTTTTCCTTTTTCGGAGTTATGTAAGTATTTAAGAATGCAAATAATATAAAAATAATACAGCGAATATTTTCTGTATTTGAAGAGAATTTGGTTTGATCAGGAAGTTTGTTTGGGTGACGTAGCACTCAAATCAGCTTCCTCACTAGAATAAACTTCTCTCCGATGCGAAAAGAGAATTCCTAGTCAAGTGGGAGAGAAATCACTATTATTTCTGTATCATCCGTAATATTATTCAAATATATCTTTCAGTAAGAACCATCCTATTCCGATTCCAGTCAGCTTCAAAGGTAATAAAAACCTAAGTCGTCTACACAAATTGCATGAAAACTTGTCATAGAGGTGAAAAAGCGGAATTCTGTCGAAAACGACAAGCGGGAGTTTTTGGTGAAATGGTGTCGCCGCGACATCTTAACATGATTTAGAAGGATTAACTTGAATGCAAAAACCGCTTCAAAATCCGCAAATTCCGCCGTGTGTGGGCTTTGTAGACACTGAATGCCCGCTTGCGGAACTAGACGGAACTGAATGTACCATGTAACCAAAGAGAACGTAAAATTCTTTCACAAATGAAACTGAACATATAGTTGACATCGTCGCAATCCGGTTGGGTGGTGTTAGGAGACGTGGGATGAACTTATATTAGCTTTCACTGAAGTAATTTGTGATAGTCGACTTTCCTGTGATCTCCTACCACTACCACTAACTAAGCACCCACCATCTGTTCAGTTCCCTTCCTCTCTTCCACACGAAACAGGCTACTGGAATGGAGCACATCACCGGAGACGCGGGCCACCGGGCGACGGTAAACGGCAAAATCGCACTTCAGCATCCGGCCTTTGTGAGCGGCGGTCGCGGCGCGGTTTCGGCACTAGGGCATCATGGTCACTATCGTCACCAGCGAGTAACATCTTAAGTTGACTACTATGAACTCAACATGGGAATATCACCACACTATACTCACAAAAGCATCGAATCTTGTATAATAATGTTGATGATGTGGCGTTTCCCACAAAATTTCCGTTGAACTATAGGTAAAGTCCTGTAAGGAGGAACAAACGCCTTCTCATCATGTTTAGGCACCTCGCCCATCAAAGTGGGGACATTTCCTCTAAAGTCTACCTGCTTCCTTAACTTAAAGCAATCTGCGCTCGAAACGGCTTCTTCAAGATCTGCAGGAAGCAGTTGGAAACAGCCTCTGTACACTTCATCATTGTCGCAGCAATTCAAGCAATTTGGCACGTTCATTTTGCGGGTCCTGCAGTTACATGCCACATTAGAGTGTAACATTTTGTCGGTGATATATACAGTGCGCCTTCAGCAATGCGAAGCATAGGGCACCTTTATAAGCAACGCTTCTGACAAAGTACTCTATCTGGGGAAACGGTGGCAGGAGGTGTACTCTTTGATTTATGCCTTCCGTTCTGGTGAAGCACTTTGGCCAGCTTTTGGATTTGACCCATCAAGTTGGTTGAGTATGGCGAGACTTTCTACATTCCTTACAGTGATTGACATCTGATTACACACACACTGGAGATCAAAAGGGTTCACTTCGCTCTTGAATGGGTGATTTTGCTAATTAAGTGTACATTATAATAGCCAACATTGTGCAAGTCATTCAAAGCATTTCGAATTGAAACATCTAATTGCTTCCTCTAAAATTCGTCAGGTGCGCGCCTGATTTTCGATTGTGCAAAATACGAGCGCTTTCATTCGATTGTGCAAAATACGAGCGCTTTCATACTTCGTGGTTGTGCGATCGTATGAGCGCGCGCTTCGTCTTCAGGGTAATCGTGCCCGTAATCGTGCGATTTTGCCGTTTACCTTACGTCCGGGCCACCGCCTTTCGCTCCGCCCTGCCGCCGCGGCGCCGTGAAGAAACCGCGCCGCATACGCGCATGAGTGAGTTTTTCCCTCCTCGGGTGCCGCCCGCTCGTTAAGACGTTGCTGCCCCACCCACCTGGCTGCCGCAACGCCCAACATTCATTCCTTATGGTTGCCTCCGGTTGTGGTTGTTCTGCTCCTAACTTCTACTCGCCTCTGGATGGTGAGAGCGAGGTGTAAGGGGAAACAGCTCACAACAACAAGTGAGAGCTCGTGAGCCATACCTCCCCTTTGCCTTATGCTCGTATAAACTTAGTGGGTTCGACACAGGGCACTCCCATGATTTTTTTGATTTTTCTTCACTACTGAATCACTTGCTACTTTGCTATTACCATATGAGCCGCATAACTCCATTTTTGAACACGAGCTTACCTTTAAGGTATGATACTATTACTGGTCGATGGATGAATGACGTCCCTCCAATGGTCACGGGTCGAAGCTATCATGAAGTGGCTGCGCTTAACGGCTTCTTTACGTAGTTGGTGGCTTGGGATGGAGCGTCGATTCTGGACGTAGTTGAACGGTAAGGACTTTTATGCTCCTCATTTTTCTTCATTAGCGTCATTGCAGCTACGACCCTTGGCGAAACGTATGGACCCATGTGGCACCATTGAATACGCGACGATATGCGTTTTCCGTGTCTGTGCTTAATGGCTGTTTATATGCCGTTGGAGGTTATAGTGAAGTATATTTGAACACTGTAGAAAGGTGAATTTATGCAGCCAGTTTTCTCTTTCAAAATTTTTGTTTGGTTCTCTGAAAAAGGGCATGAGTTCAAAAGCAGTGTTATTCTATCAAACTGAAGTCTGAACATGACCGCTCTCTTTTAAGACTAGATCCACGAGTTGGTAAGTGGGAATTCGTTCGTCCAATGTCAACATCTCGAGCAAGTCTGGGATCCGCAGCGCTCAATGGCCACTTGTATGCTGTGGGTGGAAGTGATGAGCCAGGCTACTCACTGAATTCGGTTGAGGAATACAACCCTCTCACTAATGACTGGACTCGAGCACCTCCAATGAAAAGGAGACGATCTCATGTGAGCCCATATTTAGAATATAGTGCTATTCACTTGTACTAATGTGTGAGAAAGGTTACCGTTTAGGTAGGAGTTGATGCTGTCAACGGAAAGATCTACGCTGTTGGTGGATATGACGGCCACACCCCTCATAAATCCGTTGATGTTTATTATGCCCAAGAAAATCTATGGAGAGAACACATCTACAAGGAGGACGGGTCGGTTTTTACTCTCTGCCGCTAACCACGAAATAGTTTGGAGTTTTGGTGGAAGTTCCTCTGGAAACGGCACAGCATCCTTGTGCGAACCCATCGGGGCGGGAGAGGGGATCGTATTTGGCCGCTGGGTAGGGGGGGGGTCGCAGGCGCAGGGTGCATGCACAAAAGTGTCGTCGCAATTTGTGGACTGTGTTAGTAATCAATTGTAGACGAGTTTCCCTTAGGCATCTTGCCAATAACTTATACGGAAGGAACGGGCTGCATATGTGTACTCATATATCCATGCAGCATCACGGCCGCTATTTTGCTTAGCAAATGAATGAATACGAGCGTCAGGAACGGTCGTCCATTTGTGGGCGGGCGGGCGTGGCGGGCGTTTGGGACGTAACGGTTGTGGCCTGATGGGGTCCTCAAATGGCACCTTCCTTGGAAAAGGCATTATGCAGCGCCTGCTCAGGGTCGCGGAATTCCGTCCTGCCAGGCGTATTAGTCCTACTCGTCATTGGAGGATTTATCGTGCCAACTGCCTTTAACCCCCCTCGTTTCTTTAATCGTTTGATGTCGCGGATCTTCTATGTTTCGGTAGTTGGTTTGTCCGCTGCTGATCTGGTCCGTTGCTACCAGATTAGCAGCGGACAAGGGGGGGGGTCGTATCGAGATATCTTTAGAGGGGAGGGTCGCATTTTGCAGAAATTGATCACAGCGCGATTGCGATGGCGTGCCCCGTAGGATGGGAGAGAGAGTCTCACCAAAACAGGAAATTTGTGGGTCATTTTGGAAAAGCTCTGACAAGTCGGTGGTGTGCCCTATTTGCAACGCTGATTACAAACACTGGAACTGAAGTACTTCTCACATTTTACTAGCAAGTTATGAGCGCGGACCGGTGGAAAGTTCGTAGGTAGCGCAGTGAACAGCAAAGATGTGCGCGCTAGTTGAGCTGCCCGAGAAGGAAGGAAGCAGACGAGACCGCTGAAAACGTTTCAAATAGCCCTCCTTGTGTCGTCGAATCCTGCCCGGTATCTTCATTAACATAAACTCGGTCGTGTCCTTTCGAGCAAAGAAGGTGGTGGCGCCCTATAAGTATCCAGTGACTAAGGTTTCGGCAAGTTTTGCGGTTTTGACTGCTTGTAACTTGCTTGTGTGATTCAGGTAGCCATATTGATTTCCATAATTGTAACCAGTGTTTCAGACTCCATTGACATGGTTAGGTCCTCTCTCTAATGTATAGTGGAAACCATCTCTTGTAGAGTGTACGCCACAAATTTACAGTAATTCTTTCAGCAGCATCCGTACGTAATGCGATCCGGAACAGCGACACATTATTGCAGCTCCCTACCGACCTCAGATCAAATGTGTGACTCTGAAGAATTATCAGTCATGTATTTTCACAGGAATCTACTGAAGCTGTTTTTATTGCCTGTTATTTATTTCAGTGCCTCACAGTATGACGATTTACTACAATTTTTTTTCTGTGTGCTGAAGCCAAGGTTGGGAGAACGGGTTGGAGCAAGCAGTGAGAATAGGCCGCGGCCGCTCCGTGCGTACGCTCTCTAGTTGTCCAAAGGGTGGACACTACCTCGGTTTCAAAACAGCAGGGCACTTCCTGCGCGTAAGGAGGATTTTTAACAAATACGGCCTCTCTCTCCCAAATTCCTCCACTAGCGTGGTCGCCTCCTCGGGGCAGCGTCCTGCCGCTGTGGAAAATTTTTTCGGGAAATACGAGGCTCCTCCCTTTCCCTACCTGCTGTCCTAGTTTCCTAGATTTCCCAGCTTCCTACTCACTTTTTTTACTGGAAAGTGTAAGAAAATTTCCGGTTTTTCCTCAAAATTTCGCCGTCGAGGGAGGGGGGAGGGTGATAGCTCATGTAACAATGGCAAAAAGTTAACAACCCAAGTTTTTTTATACTCCTAACATGGCAAGTTTCTCACCCACCCTACCCATCCTATCTAACATCTTCCTGAATTCTCCATACTTGCTGCTAATTTTCCAAATACGACATCTTCCTCCAGCGACCAATATGACTGCCGCCTAGCTGGCGATCCATTGCGACGTGCCCTGAAAGGCAGAAACAACTAGAGAAACGCGTGGCTTAGTCGCCCTCGCTGCATGCACTCTCTCAACTACTTTGATTTCAGCTTCGATTTCCCAATGAAACTGTAATTCTTCTGGGAATAAACTTCTCGAAGTGGCAATTGTGTCGCACCTCGATACTTCGCATGTACCTCTAAAACTACCAAGGTCAACAGGGATATGCAGGTGTTGGGTATTTTTTCCCTCTCCCATGTGAGGCTTTGGGAAGGAACTCCCTAGTTTTTACTTGTACATGTTCGAGCTTTGTTTTTACGCCTTTCACTTCGCATTTCGGTAAGGCGGAAAACTTGTGAAAGTGAAAAAGAGTGGCCAAAAGTGTGAAATATGCGATCAGAATTTTAATCAAGTTGGGGTAACTTTATGGTTGCCGTCGAAAGTCACGAAAGAAAACGTCTTTTTTGCACCCCCCCCCTGTAGATGTCTGGCCAGCATCTGCCATCGTCTACCAGCGTGCACCAACACCAGAAGAAGGAAAAAAAAAATGTTTTTAGGAATGTCCGCGGCCGATACGGACGCCGTATTCGTAACCACCGTCCAGAGCCGCAGTAGTAAACATTTCTTCTCAAACGGCCACTCGGACGCGAGGGAGAGGGGTTAAAGACAGCTCCCGCGATAAAAGTCTCATGGATAGCTGCTTTCCAATTATGAAACAGCAGCTGATAAGTAATCTCCCAGAGAAGAAAACAGGCAAGAAGCGTTCTCCAGAACAACATAACCGCTCCCTCACAGTTACGCCTCCCTGCGGTCTCTGTGCAACCCCTAGCTCACAAGTCTCTCTATCACATCTCGCAGTAGTTGATATCATCCAGTGCAAAAGAAAGAATACAAAAAGAAAACAACAAAAACGCAGAGGAAAAACTCTGGGAAGGAAAAAGGAATTTTATCAACACGGTGTCTGAATTTGTGATTACGGTAGCGGGCGGTAGCGCACCTTTTGTGCGTCGTGGTTTTGCATCACGAAAATTGCGTCACTCGTGTTTTTTACGCGTTTCTCGCGAAATGGGTTGAATTGAATGTATATACCTCCAATGAGTAAACTGTAATGAAGGAGAGCAGAATTATCCAGGGGCATTAGCAATGCCCGCCGCCCCAACTAAGAACAAGTGAGTGGCCTCCGTCGGAGGACATCTAGCAAGTAAAGGCGGTCCGACTGAGGAGGAGTTAGAACTAGCACTTTGAGCGGCTATAGCAGCCTCCACGCTCACAATAGAGTCGCGAAAGGTGAACAGTCTTCTAGCTTGGAGGCTAGACTACTTGCACAGCAAAGGCGACCACGAGCCACTTTGATCGCGGGGGCTGTCTTTAAATAGGACGTGTCAGAACGGGAGGAAAACACGACGTTCCCTCCCATTTTCCCCCATTTCTTAGATTCTCCCCAATACCACTTTCTTCTGAATTTCCCGAAAGTCCTTTTTACACCCAAAAATTTCGCTCTCGAATGGGGGTGGGGGGGCTATACAGAACAAAAAAAACCACGTAAAGTCGGGAACCTCTCTCAGGAGGTCAGAATAGAAATACGACTCCCCCAACCTTCCTGGAACTAGAAAAATCAGATATCAAAGAAAATTTTCCCACTCTAACTACGACTCCACCCCCCCCCCTGTTTGACACGATGTACTTTTGGCGAAGTTACTTCCGTGCATGCAACACTCAACTCTCCGGTGTTTCATACTTTGATGGCCTATTCAACAGAACTGACGCGCCGTTGGTTGGAAGAGCTGAGGCGCGTTAACACCGGTTTTTGTTCCGTCTCAGGCTTGCTGCTTTATGGAAAAAGTGTTCTCTGCGTTTTCCATTCCAGTATTCATGGAGATTGAATTGTCTAACGGAGTTGGCTCACTTCCGTTTATTTAATGGAGCAACCGGATCGTTAGGTGAAAGAGAAGCCCTTGAAAGACCTTTCATTCATTTTCAGCGAATTTTAATGAAGGCTGACTATCCTACTCTATATAATCGGCTAAGTATGTATGTGTGTGTGTGTGTGGTATGTTTGTGTCATAGCGAGCGTCGCAGAAAAGATAGGACGACAGTTCCAAGGAGTGACATACATGGCAGGACGGGAACACTTTTGGTGGGTGATAGAATGTGATAGCACCTGATAAGATTCGATAAGGGGCCTTAGAAAGGGAGGGTGACCGAGCCCATAGTGCGGGACACAGTAACAGTGGGACATTGGTTCCAAGGTATGATATAGGACGTGGGACAGGAACATTATTGATGGGTGACAGGGAATGATAGCAGCTGATAGGATTTGATAAGGGGAGTTAGAATGGTAAGGTCGCCATACACATAACGCGTGGAGCAACGGGGGTCAACTGGGCATTAATTTCAGAAAATGATATAGAGTTGGAGATGGGGACACGGCACGTGAGGTGATAACAGCTGATAGGGGCTGATAAAGAAGGTTGCCAATGCTGTTCAGTCAAATTGCTGGAGCCTTTACACTACCAAATTATAGAGTTTTAGTAATAGGGACATTGATGACCGGTGACAGGATCTTATCAATTGATAAGAAAGGATAAGGGGTCATTATCACTACCTCTCTTATCACTATACCCCCAAGTATCAGAGGTGTGCGTACTTTTCCTTTAGCCATCACTTCCATCACTTCCCTGATAGACCTAGAGAATGAACTCATCCTACTATATAATGTCGATGTCGACGAGCGGGGGCGGAGGGGTATGTAGTTCGCCTGAACAGGAATCTCAGGGAAATTCGAGGAGAACCGGAAAACACTTCAACAAGCGGATCATTTATGTATTCTATGGGCGTCATGGCGCGGACTACACCGCTGCTGTTAAATAGGAAGCGTTGTACGGGATCCTAAGCCTTGCTCTGTCTGTTACGATTCGATCACTACAGCGCCTTATGAGCAGTGCACTACCGAAAAGTTCCGTTTAAAATTATGGAGCCGCCTGGCAAAGCCAGGCCAGCTCGGCGAAGCCGAGCTCAAGAGAAGGAGGAGAGCACGGCGTCAGCCGTGCGATCCGACTGGTGAATAATAAGGGAGTAAAGTACCTAAAATAATTAATACTTCAGCGAGCGCTATATAGATCGACTGCACTTTGTATCTATAGGTCTATGTGTTGTGTGGGCGTTATGGCGCGCACCGCAAGTAATATAAGTGTTTGCTAAGGAATGCAGGATCCGCAGAGTTGCTCTATCTGTTATGATTGGACCAATACAGCGCTGTATGAGCAACCCAGTGATTGAAAGGGTTCCGTTACCCATTATAGAGCGCGGCTGGCGAAGCCAGGCCTGCTCGGCGAAGCCGAGTTAAAGAGAAGGAGGAGAGCTCCAGCCGGCGATCCGACTGGTGTGAAAGAAGGCCTTCCGCATTTGTACCAGCACCCTCATTTCTACTATCACTTGCACCGCGCTTTTGGTTTACCGTATTCCGCGCTGCACTTTTTCTCAGTGGAACAGATTTTACTCAAAACTCTCGGGAAACCCCCAATATTCAGCTCCGGTCATTGAACATCCCAACTTTGACTATCTTGGAAACCTTTGCTGTCTATGGTTTGATTCTATACCTGTCCTCCATAGCAGCAACCACATAATATGTTTAACTACCTCAAGTCTCTTTTTCTTAACCTTAGTTGTCGACAATATTTCAAGAGATGGGGATTTTTGTTTGAGCCCAGAAAAGGACAGAGTGCGGGCGGATGAAGCAACCCTTGAGAGCAGGAAGCAGTTTTCTTTCGAGTGTGATGTCGCCCACCTTGACAGCATCGTTGTGTGAAACATATAAAGGTCGTACTTCTCCGTTGGGGATGGGGGATCGTAGTTGGTATTGTTGGGAGAGAGGGGGGGGGGTTGAATGTGGCTTTGAGAGGAAGTTGCTCCGTTGGGGAAAAAATTTTCTCCTGTTGTTGACTTTTCGTGATTTATCGCCTATTTCATGATGTTAGCCATATGCCTGCCCCGCCCCTTTTCGACGAAAAGCTTTTGGGGTGAAAAACAGGAAAATGTGAGAAGTTGGTAGGTAGGTGTTATGTAGAGAGAGGGGGGGGGGTCGCACCAAGACCCTTGCTCAAGGGGACGGTCGTACCGACACCACATTTCACACATCACAATGCAGTACCCCGGTTGCAGAATAGGTCACCATACTTGCAAGAAATTACAAACGGACGCAAGTGGCATATAACTAGCGTTTGTCATCTCTCCCCGCAACAGCCAGTTGCGCTTCACTGACAACTGGGATTTCGACAGAAGGATGGCTGAGGGCATTATGGCTCGGCAGATGTAGAGGCAATGGCTGCACACTCTCATTTGCATCTTAACGGCTCTTTTGGAGCATTTTCCATTTGAATAATGTGCAATAGCTGCCGGCGTCTAAATGGAGCCGGTGAATCGCGGTTGTCTCGAAACGGGCAGTATCCCTCCAAAGCGCAGGAGCTGGGAAGTTAAATCAATAGACGCAGCCACACCATCCCTGGTGCGGGGAAATGTTCTTGATGTGTGTGGTCACGGTTTTGATGGCACAGATTAAAGGCAGTTGGCACGATAAATCCTTAAGACGAACAGGATTAATATGCCTGGCAGGACGGGTTTCCGCGACCCTGAGCAGGCGCTGGTAGTACCTTTACCAATGAAGGTACTCATACAAGGTCTCATCAAGCTAATGGGCGCGCTCGCTCAAACGGACGACTGTATCCGATGCTCGTATCGCTTCATTTGCAAAGTAGAATATGTGAAGCGGCAGCGGTGCTGCATGATATACAGCGCACACATGCAGCTGCATCCACCGTAGCGGTTGTTGGCACTATGCCTAAGGAAAATTCGGCCGAATTCGCCTTCTGCGTCAAGGAGAACGAAGGTTTTTTCGCACGTTTTTACCGTTTCACTTCGTTTTTTTTTCGCCGTTTCCCCCTTTTTATAGTGTCCTGCTGGCATTTTAGACCGAGTAAATTATCGTGCCATACGCCTTTTAACTGGGCCAGAATCCCGCATATCAGAGGCATTTCTAGAATCTCGTCTCAAATCTTCCCGTGACCATTTCGAGATCCAGTTATGTGGTCTATGGGAAAAACGTTAAGTAAACATCCCACTTCTTCTTTATCGTCCCCGCATCCCGTCCTGTTCTCATATCCATAAGACTAGTTGAAATTCATCATTTTCGACACTTCGCTATATGAATCTCCACCAAGCCACAACGTGGTTGGAGCCACAAGCGGCATTTCTCTGAGTTAGGTCCTGATGGTACCTTCCACAGTACGGCGTTGAAATGGCCCGATCGCTTTCGCTTGAAAGACACATGGTACGCTCAAACACATTGAGGGTGTATGAGACTATCAGCCCCCCAGCTGTCGATGTGTCGTGGTCCCCCGCCCAAAACTGCACGGGGTCAGAGTACGGGCCGTGGGAAAGTCGTAACTCCTTGCTACGCCGCCCATTTCGCAAGCTCACGTTTATACTTCCACCGTCAGCGCGGCGCGGTCGCGTGCAGTCTCTTGGCTTTTTGCCAGGGCGCGGCGCGGTCGCGTGCAGTCTCTTGGCTTTTTGCCAGGGCGCGGCGCGGTCGCGTGCAGCTCTATTGGCTTTTTGCCAATTCCTGCAATTGCGCTTCGGGAATACAAGAAAAACGTAATTTTCTTAATGCAGGTAACATTATAGGTGCTGCAAAATAAGGACCGGAGATGATGACGTGAGGTAGAGTTCTGAAGCAACTGTGCTGCTTCTGCAATATTCTCCCGCATTCCACGAACACTGAAAATAAAACAAGCCTAAGGCCGCGTTCATACATGATGCAGAAAATGCCGAACCCAACGGGAATGTGGCCAGAACAAGCGGCATTGCAGACGTGTGGAAATCTGCAGAACCGCGGAACTTGCAGAACAAGAAAATATGTCTATCGATTTCAAAAACCGTGGAATATGCAGAAGTGCGGAATTTGCAGAAATGCCGATGGACCGATCGATCCCTATCGCTTCTTTGTCCGCAATTTCTGCATGTCGGCAAATTCCGCGGAATTTGAAGAAATGCAGTTTTCAGATCGATACGTATATATTTCCTTTCTGCAAATTCCGCAGTTCTGCATATTCCGCATTTCTGCATCATGTATGAACGCGGCCTAAGCGCCCCACTTGTTTCAAGTATTTTGATAGCTTTGGAGTCGGATTCGAGCCGGATCGAGAAATTCACACGCGATTTGAACTAATTTTCGTTTCTTTAGTTTTTTCAATATTGTTTTATTTACATCTTCACTGGTTGTTCTTCATTTCTAGCCTTTGTTATCTTCACCACCCTCTTTCGGAGTTTGAACACCGCAACACCTCAAATGTTAGTAAATTGCGTTTTGCTTGTACTGTCGTGTTTTATTTTCACGTTGTCCGTTTTTATTGTCTTGTTCTGTGGGAATGTGCGGTCTCAGAGGAACGCTGCAGGAACCGCGCAGTTGCTTTAGAACTCTACCTCACGTCATCATCTCCGGTCCTTATTTTGCAGCACCTATAATGTTACCTGCATTAAGAAATTGCGTTTTTCTTGTATTCCGAAGCGCAATTGCAGGAATTGGCAAAAAGCCAATAGAGCTGCACGCGACCGCGCCGCGCCCTGGCAAAAAGCCAAGAGACTGCACGCGACCGCGCCGCGCTGACGGTGGAAGTATAAACGTGAGCTTGCGAAATGGGCGGCGTAGCAAGGAGTTACGACTTTCCCACGGCCCGTACTCTGACCCCGTGCAGTTTTGGGCGGGGGGACCACGACACATCGACAGCTGGGGGCTCATAGTCTCATACACCCTCAATGTGTTGAGCGTACCATGTGCTCAAGTGACTTATACCTAGAAGAAAAAAGTAACTTAGTCTAAGAACCACCCTGGCCTTGGTTTGGACCTACTTGCGTCCCTCTTGATTGAAAATGAAGCTAGCTATTAGTCCTATATCTAATTTCTTTGACTTTTCCAAAACACGGCACAGCGGGCCTCTCGCTTCTTTGAAAAAAAGTATTGAAAATTCGTGCCCTCTAGCTGAATCAACTCCCTGGAAAGCGCCCACGGCTAAACCCCGAGAAAGGCAGAACCGATCGCGCGAATCCATATCAATCCAGTAGGCGTGGAGACTCTGTGTATGTGGTGGGATTGTCTTTCTATCCTATCTCTAGGCGAATTTTTCTCCTAGCTGTGTAACCGCGACCAGGGACCCTATTTATGAATCAACTGCAATAAGGGTGTGATGAAAACCCGCCATTTCGTCCTCAACCGAGCATGTTTGCCTGCTCCACCAGAGCTCAGGGTCACACGTTTCAAAAATGACACTGCTCGAGAATCCTTAAGCTTAGCTGGAGAATTCCACCACAGCTCTGACCCTAGCTATTTCCGATCGCCATCTGAAATAGTCCCTCAGCAGCCATCTCTCGAGTGGAAAATACGGTTTTTGAAAGTACCTCAGAAATGACTGCACGGAACCAAAAAGCTTATAAAAGCAGGGCAACCACTCCTTGTCTGGAGGCTTTCGCACAAGTTGCCTGATTATATCTTGTTTATGAATTGCTACTCACCTTGGAAATATAATTCAAAAAAAAGTGCGAAAAAGTCTCAACGAACTTCGGACCAACCTAACCGGTATACGTACTCCACCACAGGTTATCAGATTAACCATGTTGGTGTAGTTCAATGACCGCGGCCTAGTTGGGTGTACAGTCCTAATCGTTGCAGACCGGTGGGGCGGCTGAGCCGCGCTGCGTGTGACGCGACTGTGACGCGACTCACGGCTCAGTGACAGTCGCGTCACATGCGCAGCGCGGCTCAAAGCCGCCCCCACACGATCTGCAATGATGAAGAACTGTATGTCGTTTGGGCGGCGAATTTTTTATTTGTAAGCTCTACGTCGTCAAGAACACGTCAAGGCAAACTGAATCCAGGTGAAAAACAACTCGCATAAACTTCCAAACGTGTTCTTGCAAAGTACTGTTAGAATAATGAGCTTTATAGCCAAAGTCACGGCTTTTGGTAGGCTACAATAGACGAAGTTCAGTGATTCGGACAAGTTAGCCAGTTTATCCACAAACACGCTGTTGTGTTCATCTGCGCGCGGGAATATTAGTTCCGGCAGAGTGCGGAGTCACCCGACGTAAATGTGAGGTGTCTCTCCTTCCAACAACGTGGGCGCATCTCTTTGCTTCATGTCATATTTCCCAACTTAGTTAATCGATTTATTTCAGATATTGTCTCGTAAGAGCACATGGTCCGTGCAAAGCGCAACAAAGGTGCTGGTATAAAAGACGCTCAGAAAGCGGATAGCAAGGTTGAGATACAAAATGGTGTGCATATTCTTGAGTTCCAGGTACGAATTTGAGCAAACGTCGCTATTTGACCGCATCAGTGTTGGGCATATCCAACTATTACCACCCAGTCCTTCAAAACTAGACCCGGTTTTTAGCGACTTTTTTTTCACAAAGGCATATTCGGCTGAAAATTTGTTGCTAGGCGTAGTTCGGGCTCCTGGACATCCGCTTGGCATGAAACTGACTGGCACTCGCGCCACAGGCGCCGGCGCTAAAATAACCTGAATCACCAAAATCGATGAATGCTTTTGTAGGGACGCCGTGGCAATGGGTGACTCAGCATTTTGTCTCGTCGTTGGAAGGGCACATCATTAGTTGGGATTTTTTTGTGGAGTCCGTACGACCCCCCGCCTCCCCTTTTTCAGGGGGTGGTACAACCCTCCTGGTTCCCTGCCCATCGACTGAAACAGTAAAAACCATGAGAAGCAGCAACCTCTCTCAGAAAGTTAGGGGGCAACTACGACCTCCCCCCCCTTGCAACGTTCCTCAAACAAGAAAAGTCAACTATATAAGATTATAGCTATTAAAATATTACTACCCATTTGCTCCTGACATTGCTGGACACTCGGAACAAACGCTGCCTGATTTATTTGTTCCAAATGAGGAACGAGACCATAGCGTGCAATCTGACACTCTATATTGCCCTTCTCCACCACCTTTCACAAGTAGGCGGGGCTTGTTTGATGTGGGCGGAGCTTCTACCGAAACGCAGGGCTTCACATAGCAGCCCAAATTGCAGGAATTTTGAAAAACATCAAATTTTTGCAAAAAGCGGAGAGAGCGTTTCCAAGGAGGCGGAGCCTAAATTGCCAGCACATAAATGCGCGCCTACGAGTGCCTTCCTTGTGTAAAGAGTGGGTGGGAAACAACGACGCTGAAAAAAGTTAAGAAGAGTCGAAGTTTGCAACAAATCCTTTAAAATGTGGGTGGTTCGTCCATGTAACGATGTAAAATCCTTTTCAGCTTGTGTGTATTTGCAAAATGACGGCAGTGCAAAAAAAAATCACGAAAAGCTGAAGGTATAAAGTGAAGTTTGAGAAATCAAGACCACGCTGAGGGTGGGCGTGGCTATGATCCTGGAAAGTGGTGAATTCGATTTGGAAACTCGTGAATTTGGTCTGAAAAGTCGTGGAGTTAAAGTGAAAATGTGTATATATAGTGGACGCGTCTCGAGGCTCTAAGCTGAAATCCGTTCCAGAGTCTGTAACGATTTTTGTTAAGAAAATCGCGGAACTTCTTCCTACTAGGGTATCACTCACATCCCCTATTTTTTCACAAGGGGAGATGGAGAAGAACTGGCTACAGAAGTTGGTGGTTCAGTGGATAGATGCGTTGTCTCATAGGAATGGAGTATTACCAGTATTACCAGTATTACTAGTATTAGTTTACCAGTATTTGCTTTTTCTTTTTTGGACACATCTAGTATAAGTCCAGGAAGTGTTCAGTATTTTGCCGACTGCACACTTATCTGACTCCGCGAAGAGAAAAATCGCGGAATCTAAAACAAATGATATTACTTCGGAAGGCACGACATCACATACTGAATAGACGAGAAACCAACATGCCGAGATTACAAGAAGAGAGTACTGTAGAAGAAAACAAAAGATTCTTCAGTGTCATAGCAGTCAAAAAAGGGCTCCTCTTACCG